>CAUYQV010070394.1:0-14034 GCA_963574575.1 Galagoides demidoff
GAAGGTGGCATGGGGAACAGAGAGAGGGTGGTAACCACTGCAGGCACTGGACAGGAGAAGAACAGCCTGGGCTTAGGGTGTGAAAGGGGTAGTCAGTCTGGTTTGGGGTTTACCTGATGCAGAAAGAAAAGCCACAGGCACCTCAACTATCTATCCTGCCTTCAAAACAAAGCCACTATATATCTGACTTATAACAGGTAATAATATATGTTCCTTTTCCTTCCTCTCAGAGAGCCTTAGTCTATAACAATTAAAAAAAAAAAAAGCTAACCTGATACAAACTTGCATCTTTGCTTTTTACAAACCATACATCATTCCCTTTAAACAAGGCTCCACACTTACTTCCTTCAGGAAGCTTCCATCCAGCTTTCCCTGCCCCTCAACCATCCTCCACAAACTTTATCACTGCAGCCTTCCCGTACTCCAGCACTTACGTGTAATGCAATGTGTGGCTGTCCTCTTGCTTGTGCTAAGGGTATCATTAAACCACACAGTTCTGGTCAGCAGGGCTTTGTCTCTCCCCCAAGTCTAGGGGACTACACTGAGACTGGCCGGTGTTCTGTTCTTAGGGGACTGCCCTAAGACTGGACAGGGGCCTGCTTGAGACTGGGTAGGTGTTCTCTTTCTCTCAACAGACTCCAGGAAGGATGTCCACTTTCAGGACTTCTCTATAGGCCAAGCACTCACATTTCACTCACTAGTTCCTAAGTCCTCCATCTAGTTACGACTGTCAACAAACCAAAATTAACAAGCGTGATTATTAACATCTCTCCATACATCTCTCTACCAGAAAAAATGGTAGTTCTGACCATGATAAACATTCATGAATAAAACTAGGTGTGGTGGCTCACGCCTGTAATCCCAGCACTTTGGGAATCCAAAGCAGGAGAATTGCTGGAGTTCAAGACCAGTTTGGGCAACATAGCAAGACCCCATCTGTAAAAAATAATAATAATAATTTATTTTAAAATACCTTGGTGTGGTAGTGTGTACCTATAGACCCAGCTACTTGAGAAACTGAGGCAGGTGGATCACTTGAGCCCAGAAGGTCAAGGCTATGGTGAGCTGGGAACATGCCTCTATACTCCAGCTTCAGCCTGGACAACAGAGCAAGACCCTATCTCTTAAAAAAAAAAAAAACTCGTGAACAGCATTCAGAATGCAGAAGTTGTGGAGATGAATCCAAATAATTCAGCAATCAACTAGGACTGGCCCATGTTTCATGCAAGGCTTTTTGGCGCTCTGCCATCTAGTACTTGTGCAATCTTGTCTGGATGGAGGAGGGGAAAAAAATAAGAGTTCACGGAGTTAAGATACAGGTGGTATAGGTTTTCTCATCCACTATTCCAATCCTCAGGTAAGAAATGTGTACCCTGTGTGGGCCAAGGGCAGGTGGAAGCAGCACAGGAAAATGAATGACTCAATGCATCTTTCAGTCAGTCACCATTTATCTGGGGCAGGCCCTGTGCTGGGAGCTCAGAGAGGCTCATACCCAGTCTCTCCTCTCAAGGTCACGGCCAGCTCTAATACAATGCAGGAGACAAGCTGGCAGCTACTGAGGCTTAACGGAAGAAGCGATGAGTTCTGATTTTGTCTTAGAGAATGCTTACACTGATAGATGCATTTGAGTTGGATCTTGAGAGGTTTTTAGGAAGAAGAAAAGGTCAGGGAAGGAAGCAGATGAGCAAAGGCATGCCAACAAGTGCATAAAATGTTTAGAAGAATAGAAAGTAGCGTAAAGCAGGTGGAGTGTAAGATGCTTAGAAGGGTAAGATGGGATGTGGGACAGGAAATACTGGCAGAAGCCAGGTCCTAAAGGGCCTTGAGTGCCATGTTGCAAAGCTAACTTTATCCTGTAGTTGAGGAAGAGCTATGGAATGGCTTTTTTATTTTATTTTTTTAGTAGAGACATGGTCTCTGTCACCCAGGCTGGAGTGCAGTGGCATTTTTATAGCTCACTATAGACTCAAACTCCTGGACTCTAGCAATCCTCTTGCCCCAGCCTCTCAAGTAGCTGGGACTACAGACATGTGCCACAGTGCCTGGCTAATTTTTAAATTTGTTAAAGAGATGGGGTCTCACTGCTAGTGTTCAATGTGAGCTACTGTATATAACCTGGAACATTATTTTTAAAGGGGATACAATGATTAGATCTGTGTTTAGAAAGGACACTCTAGCTGTTATGTAGACTGAAACAAACAAAAACTGAGGCAGGGAGCTCAGCTATTAGGGTCTTAAAATAATTCAGATGCAAGATGCTGAGTCCTGAGTCAAGGCAGAGAGAATGACAATGTGGGGGGCAGATGTGAGATGTGAGGAAGGAAAGGTTAAGGTAAGGCTTGAAGGAGCAAGGGACCTCAGACAATAAGCAGACAGTGTATCAGGAGGAGCCCAGAACTCTGAGGGAAATAAGTCACTTTGCCTGTTTGGGCTTTGGTTTCCTCATCTATCAAAAAAGATCATCATCATGAGTTGTCATACAATAGGCATAGAGTTTCAGTTCTGCAAGATGAAACATTTCTAGAGATCTGTTGCACAATCATATAGTCAACACTACTGAGTATACACTTAAAATGGTTAAGATGGTAAATTTTATGATATGTGGGGTTTTTGTTTGTTTTTGAGAACAGGGTGTCACTCTGTCACCAAGGATAGAGTGTTGTCATCATAGGTTATTGCAACCTCTAACTCCTGGGGTCCAGCTATCCTCCTGCCTCAGCCTCTTGAGTAGCTGGGAATACAAGTACATGTCACCATGCCCAGCTAATTTTTCTAGTTTTTGTAGAGATGGGATCTCGCTTGTGCTCAGGCTGGTCACAAACTTGTGGCCTCAAGCAAGTCTCTCTCCTCAGCTTCCCAGAGTGCTAGGATTACAGGTGTGAGCCACTGCACCTGGCCTGGTTTTTTTTGCAGTTTTTGGCTGGGGCTGGGTTTGAACCTGCCACCTCTGGCATATGGGGCTGGCAATAAACATCCCCAAAAGATTAGCACCCCTGCCCTGCCTCCCTCAAGGCTTGCTGTGAGCATACAATTTATTATGTCAAGGATTTTAAAACATTTTTTTTTATTTTTGAGAAGCAAATATGTATACACAGTAAAAAACAAAAAAAAGAGAGAAAAAGAGAGAAAGAAAGAAAGAAAAGAGGAAAGGAAGAAAAAAAGGAAGAAAAAAAGGAAAAAACATAGAACAAAGATGAAATCTCCTTGTTCCAGTGCTCCTTCCCAGGGCAGTCACTGTTACCAGTTTCTTAGATATTATTGGAAAAGGCTTTTTTTTTTTTGAGACAGAGTCTCACTCTATCACCCTCGGTAGAATGCCGTGGCGTCACACAGCTCACAGCAACCTCCAACTCCTGGACCCAGGCAATGCTCTTGCCTCAGCCTCCCAAGTAGCTGGGACTACAGGCACCTGCCACAATGCCCAGCTATTTTTTGGTTGCAGCTCAGCCAGGGCCAGGCTTGAACCCACCACTCTCAGTATATGGGGTCGGCGCCCTACCCAGGGAGCCACAGGTGCTGCTCTGGAAAGGGGTTTTAACTGACAGGAGAGGGGGAAGGCAATCACAATCTGAAAAACTCACCAAACAGCAGGGAAATTCACTGGTTCTGAGTCAGCTTCAGGAATTTCCTTGTGGACGCCCTCAGGCTCCTCAACCCCTCACATCTGGGGTCTCAGTGACGTTAGGAGTTGGGAAGGTGCAGAGCTGGAAAACAGGGGAAAGGCAGAAAAGGAAGAAACTGGACACACAGAACAAACTTCAGAACCAGGGTGGATCGCCCAAGGCCAGGCCACAGGGTTGTGCAATAGTCCTGCTGTGGGCTCTGACCCCTTCCCGCTGCCCCTCCCCTTCCTGCAGCAGCTGGGTCAGGCCAGCCTGGAGTTGCAGTTAGAAGAACTAAGCAGTGGCCAAGACCTTATGATTGCTGTTCCCCCAATGCCAGCCTCACAATGTCTTAACTGGGTGACTTCATGAAAACTTCAGTTTAATATATGGTCTCACTCAGGGACCAGCTAATGGTGCTGAAAACATTTCTTTTCCTTAGGCACCTTAGTAAGAGCCTATTGGAATCCCAGGGGAATGATGTGAGTGGTAGACTGGCAGTTGGTAGTTAGGTTGATATTTTATATAGGAACAAATGGAATATTACCCCTCAACCTATTTGGATAGTCACAGTCTCAGAATTAACAGAATTATCTGTACCATGGTTTGTTGTGAAAATTAAAGAATATTATGCAGTGCTTGGCACTAGACGCTCTGCAGATGTGGTTTTATTGTTGCAGAGCAGAGGCTGGAAGGGCCTTCTGAGTCCATCTAGTTTAACATCCTCATTTCACAGCCAGGAAAATGGAAGCCCAGAGAGCTGATTCAGCTGTTACTTATATGACTTTAAGCATGTGACCTCCCTTTTCTGGGCCTCAGCTTCTATCTGCATTTGTAAAATGCAGGTGTCTGGGTTAGCTCTAACGCGGAGACAATGCAAATCATAGACCCATGCTGTGAGATCAGAAGAGATTAAGAGAGGCCGGTGGGGAAAGCAATTTGGGGCTTTCTAAGGTCTCTCAAACCCAAGGATAAAGAAGGCTGTAGACGTTTTTTGTTGAAGGTTGGGATGTTTCTGAGTCCCGGGACTAACTGACTCCTAATGTTCCAGTCTAGGGAAACGGAAGGCTGGATCAGTTGACTTGTTTGTTTTTCCTCTTAACAGCTGGTCTGCTGGGATGATCTAGCCTGGGGAGGAGAAAGACTGTAGTGCAGGAGGTAAGGTGGGCTGTGAGGTGGGATTTAGTGCAGGGAGCAAACATTCATTAACCTCTCTGGCTAGATCTGGATTTTTTTGGTGGGGGGGAGGTTGAGGGCCTAGGTGTAAGGGCATCCTGTTTAGGTCAGAAGAGGCAGAGAGCTGATGAAGGGACAGATTGATTCTCTATGATCTGCCTCTGGGCCTCAAGTCGGGACCTGGTAGTCATCAACACTGGGAATTTTGCTCCTCTTTCTGAATTCCTTGGCTTCCCTCTGTAGGAGACTCACTGATTACAAAGCTCCTTGCATGGGGGAGACAGAGCTCCTGCCCTGGAGAGGCCTTGACTTGAAACAGGAGATAGAACAGTTAGGAAGGAAGGTGAATACGTGGAGACCAAGCTGAAAGAGATTTTAATAATCACCTAGAATCTAGATTCTAGGCCAGTCCCTCCATTTTGTAGATCAGAAAACTCTTCTGAGGCTCAAAAAAGAGAAATGACTTGTCCAAAATGACATGGCTTATATGTGGCAGAACACAGACCAGAACCCAGATCTTTGGGAAGCTGCTCAGTGCTCTTGCTACTGCAAATGGCAATGTTCCCTTGCATCTGAGCTGCTTATCAGACCAAATACAGCCTGCTAGTAGTCATGGGCTATCATTTCCTCTAACCCCATCACTATGGCCTCTTCCGGCACTGTGGATTCTCCTCAATCTTAGTCAAGGGGGAATCCAGTGAGGGGGAAGTTGGTAAGTTTTGGAGGAGTTAGCCTTGCTTTATAGTCCTGTCTCCCATGGCCCCTCCTGCTCCAGACCTCCTCTGAGCCTCTGGGGGAGCCAGGCTCACTCTCTTCCTCCACATTTGGTTCCTGCTATTCCCCTCGCTTTATGTTCTCACTAACTATACTTGCCTTGAACTGTAGCCTGGAAGTCTAACTTGCAAGTTGGGGGAATCACACTGTGATCTGAAGGATAAACCAGCTTTCTTAGTGGGATTTTCTTTCAGGTTTCTCTCGAGAAAAATGAACTTCCACATGGGTTCTGTTCTAACTACTCTTTCAGAACGTATGTCTTACACGTCTGAAATGGGGTTCAGAGAGGCAGGTGAGAAAAGGCACATAAAGGAGGTAGGGGATCCAAAGACAACTCCTGGGGTGCACAATTTTGCCCTTGTCACCTGGACTGGAGAGCAGGTGGAGTAGGAGAGGACTAGAAGGAGTAGAGCTTAATATCTAGATGGAAGAACATAGGAATACAATCTGAGCTCGGAGGGATCTTAAATGATCATGTTGTTGGTGTAACCTCCTCATTCAACCAGTAGAAAAACAGACCTCCCAACACCAAGAAAATCATTTGTTCAAGATCTCACAGCCCAGTTGTGGCAGAGCAGGGAACAGAAACCAGGTATGTAGACTCCCTCCTCTCCCCAGATCTTGCTATTATAAGTTTGCCTGTAGTGCAAGGTCTAAAATTCTTCTGATTATCACTCAAGCTCCTTTGGATTTGACTCTGCCATTGGCCCTATCCCCTTAACAGCTCTCCCCAGTGCCCTGTTCTCATGACACTGAGCTGCAGGCTATTCTCCAAACATTTTTGCTTGTACACCTCTTGTCTTCGCTCAAGCTGTTTTCTTAAGTAAGAACGATCTTTTCTTTTCTTTCTTTTTTTTTTTTTAGAGACAGAGTCTCACTCCATCGCCCTTGGTAGAGTACTATGGCAACACAGCTCACAGCAACCTCCAACTCCTGGGTTTAGGTAATTCTCTTGCCTCAGCCTCCCAAGTAGCTGGGACTATAGACGCCCGCCACAACGCCCAGCTATTTTTTGGTTGCAGTTCGGCCGGGGCCAGGTTTGAACCCGCCACCCTTGGTATATGGGGCCAGCACCCTACTCACTGAGCCACAGGTGCGGCCCAAGAATGATCTTCTTTTTATCTACCTGGCAAACTCCTACTCATCCTTTAAGACTCAGCTCCAATGTCATTCTTTTTTTTTTTTTTCACTTTGTTGCCCTTGGTAGACTGCTGTGGCATCACAGCTCATAGCAACCTCCAACTCCTGGGTTTAGGCAATTCTCTTGCCTCAACCTCTTGAGTAGCTGGGACTACAGGCGCCCACCACAACGCCCAGCTATTTTTTTGTTGCAGTTTGGCCGGGGCTGGGTTTGAACTTGCCACCCTCGGTATATGGGGCTGGCACCCTACTCACTGAACCAGTGGTGCCACCCCAATGTCATTCTTTATAGACCCTGACACAACTCCTTCCCCACACCCTAGCCAGTTAGTCTCTCCCTCTTGTCTGTTCTCAAAAGCACTTTGAACAAAACCCTCTTAGAGCACTGTGTTATACTAAAATCCTGTGTGTGCACTATGAGGTATGAGCCAGGAACCTGTGCCTTATAACATTTCTTTATTCCCCAGGCCTGATATGTAACATGCACTCAAGAGTAAATGAATCAATGCTTCTTCTACACATGCTGGAGAGAATGTGTAAAACAGTTTATTTAAAAAGCAACCTCAGTGGGCCAGGCATGGTGTCTCACCCCTATAATCCCAGCACTTTGGGAGGCTGAGGCAGGAAGATCCCTTGAGCTCAGGAGTTAAAGACTAGCCTGAGCAAGAGTGAGACCCGTCTCTACTAAAAATAGAAAAAAATTCTCCAGGTATCATGGTGAGCACTTGTAATCCCAGCTACTCAGGAGGCTAGGCAGAGGGATCACTCAAACTCAGGAGTTTAGGGTTGTTGTGAGCTAGGCTGATGCCACGGCACTCTAGCTTGGGCAACAGAGTCAGACTCTGTCTGGGGCGGGGGGAAGGCGGGGTACAATGGCTCACACCTGTAATCCTAGCACTCTGGGAGGTGGATCACCTGAACTTGGGGGTTTGAGACCAGCCTGAGCAAGAGGGAGACCCGTCTCTACTAAAAATAGAAAAACTAGCTTGGCAGCCACCATAGCAGGAGTCTGTAGTCCCAGCTATTCTGTCCGCTGAGGCAAGAGAATTGCTCAAGCCCAAGAGTTTAAGGTTGATGTGAGCTATGACACCATGGTACTCTGAGAGAGTAAGACTCTGTTTCAAAAAACAAGAACAACAATAACAAAAAAACCTAAACGGCAGACCCATACAGATTCCACCTGCTATGAGGAAGGGGATGCTCAAAGAAGCGAGGTGGGGTGAGCCAGAGGAGGAAGAATTCTAAGCCTTCTTTGGAAGCCCAGACACTCCCTGCACCTGGACCCCCTTTAATCCAAAGGGCAAATATTCTTGGCCCCAAAATTCCAGCATTGGCTTTGCAACCCTGTTCCTTGTGTACCTACCCAGGGTGTGGCAATACACACCCATCCACCACACACATACAGTCCAACTCCTGATCACTCAGCCTGTGATCTTGCCTTTCAAGTGTGCTTTTCATGATTCCAATCTTGTGTGTGTAATCTTGAACAGTTTGTTTACTTCCTCTGAACCACATCTATAAGATGGGGATAATTATCCCTTCCCTGCTTACCTCACATGGGAACAGGAGAAGATAATAGATAGGAAAGTGTTTTAAAAATTGGGCAGCACCTGTGGCTCAAGGAGTAGGGTGCCGGCCCCATATATCAGGGGTGGCGGGTTTGAGCCCAGCCCCGGCCAAACACTGCAAAAAAAATTGCAAACATATGAGATAATTATTGAGCAGTCTGATCACATTGTTTCCTTTTTTGTGGCCACAACCTTCCCCCCATATTATCAAGAATAGTCATCCCTGTGTCCCCTCTCCTCACCCCAGCTCTCCTACTCTCAGAAGAAGCCAGAAGTTTCTTTCTTTCTTTCCTTTTCTTTCTCTCTCTCTTCCTTCTTTCCTTCCTTTTTTTTTCTTTTTTGAGACAGAGTCTCACTTTGTCACCCCAGGTGGAGTGCTGTGGCATCATAGCTCATAGTAACCTCAAAGTCTTGGGCTCAAGCAATCCTCCTGCCTCAGTCCCCCATATAGGTAGGACTACAGGCACCCACCACAATGCCCCACTATTGTTAGAGTCAGGGTCTTGCTCTTGCTCAGGCCAGTCTCAAACTCCTGAGCTCAGGTGATCCACCCAGCTTAGCCTCCCAGAGTGCTAAGATTACAGGGGTGAGCCACCAGGCCCAGGCAAGCCAGAAGGTTCTTACCACTCTTCTTGATACTCAGAAACCTCACCTCCTTCAGAAGCCCTTCTTGTTTTCTACCCTCTCTGATCATCCTTGCAGTACCTTACCATTTAGGGGTATTATTCTGTAGTCCTGCAGCTGGTGGAGAACACAGCAGAAGGGGAGTCAAGAGACAGGTTTCTGTTCCTATTTTGCCAAGATGTCTAGCCCTGTGTCTTGATTAAGTCACTTTTCCACTCTGGGCTTCATTTTCCTCATCAGTGAGATGGAGTTTCTTGCCTAGTCTTAGGTTATTTTGAGCACCTAGACAATAAATTTATGGAGATGTTTTCAGGAGTGTGGAGTGAATGAGAACATTGCTGGTTATCATTTCAAAAAGTCAATAAAATTTGAAGGGCAGGTGCGGTAGCTTATGCCTGTAATCTTAGCACTCTGGGAGGCCGAGGTAGATGGACTGGCTGAGCTCACAGGTTCAAGACCAGCCTGTTGTGGAAGGCGCCTGTGGTCCCAGCTACTGGGGAGCCTGAGGGAAGAGAATTACTTGAGCCCAGGAGTTTGAAGGTGCTGTAAGCTATGATGCCAGAGCGCTCTACGTAGGGCAACAAAATGAGATTCTGTCTCAAAAAAAGAAAAAAAAAAAGAGCCGTTTCCATACCTCTAGCCACTGATAAAAGTGGCTGGCTGCCAGGAGATAATAAGGAGCTTATGCATTTACAATGTCCCTTTGTAGGTGAAATGGAGCCCTGGGCTAGGGGTAAGGAAACTTGAGTTCTAATTCTGTCTGGTCCCTGGGGTTAGACATCTCCCCTAAGGCCTCAGTTTCCTTATATCCAAATTGGCAGGGATCAGGAAGGGAGGATTTAGGAAATAACTTCTGGGCTCTCGCAGAAGAGCTGAACTCAATTTACTTTCTAGATTAAAGGTCCAGTCCCTCTTTCCTCTCATGTCCCGTGGGGTATGAGGCCCATTTTACAGGCGGTGACCCAGGAAGAGAGCTGGCACGGAGCAGGTGGATGACTGGCACAGGTTTACACAACCTGTAAACTAGAGCCCAAGTCTCCTGATTCCTAGTCCAGACCTCTGTAAGTGGGAGATGGAGGAGATGCCTTTGGGAGTTCCCGCCTTTCCCAGCACCGGCTGCGTTCTGGAGTATCATTCCTGCGTGCGCACCGCTGCCGACCCGCAGGTGTTCGCCTACATATCTGTTGGGTGTGGAGGAGCTTTTTTGTCGCCGTCCTCTGACCTGGGAAGCCAGTGCAAGCCCGCATGATTTCCAGGCAGGACGTGCAAAGAGCCCAGCTCCCCACTCCCACGTGCTGACCCAGGATCCCTGTGCCCAGCCCGGGGAAGATCCACTCGGTGTCTGAGGCGACCCGGACCTCGAGTCCTTAGCTGTCTCAAGGAGAACACAACCCGGCGACCCTCGGAAGGGAGCCGGAAAGACCTCTCATTTCTACTCCCTCTGCAGCGCAGCCTTCCCAATTCTGCAGATATGCCTTACCTGCCTCTCAGCAAGGCTCTGAGGGTGCCCGTTTGCCCGCTGGACTCGGCGCCCTGTGCTCCGAGTGGCCCGAGTACTGCGCCCCTATGCGCTGGGCAGGCGCCCCACACAGCCCCGCGCCCTCCTGGCTCTGCGCTTCCACCGGCTCTCGGCTCCCTTTTCCCTCCTCCAGGTTGTCTCCTCCCCCAGCCCTGCCCGCCCCGCCTAGCCCCCAGCACACCCACTGCTGCCCCCGCGGGATGGGCGCCTCCGCCCAGCTCCTTGGCCTCACCCGCTGTGGGCTCCGACCCTTCCGTCCCCTGCAGCGCTTGCTTCCTGGACCTGAGACCAAAAGTCTGTCACTCAGCTTTGCCTGGGCTAGCTCAGCATGAGGCCAATCTCCAGGTGCTGGTGGAGTCAGCCCGTGCCCCTGTGTGGCTCTGTGGCGGCGGTGGTGGGCAAGGCACTGTTCCTCACCAGGTCAAATGGGTACAGTTCCTACAGGCACTCTTCACAGGCGTTAAGATCTTGAGAACTTAGAATCCAAAATATTAAAACCCAAGGGTCACTAGAGAAATCATTGGAACTGACACAAACCCTCTTTTCTTGACAGGATGCAGAGACCGAGATAGAAAGAAGAAACGTCCGTGGTGGCAGATCTCAGACTCTTAATCCACTACATCACCCTCTCTATAGCCTCTGCAGACGCCTCATTCCATCAAGCCTCACCAGTCTCTCATATGCCTGACCAACCTGTGTCCAGCCACACCTTACTCACAGCTCTGTCCCAGAACACTCTCCATTTTCCTGCCACCAGGCCCTCATACCAAATGTTGCTTCCTTGCTGGTGACATTGCAGGCTCCAGAAAAGAGAAACATCCAGGGACAGCTGGGAAATGAGGGCCACAGTCCACAATCTTGGAGAAAATTTTCTCAGTGACCCTGTGTAGAGCTCTTATCAAAGCCCTCTTTACCGGCCTACGGGCTCAGAATAATTAATAACAAACGCAGGCCAGCTCTCTCACTCCCTTGCAAACAAAGATCTGTTCCAGGAGATCTGAGGCACATACCCTCAATCACAGACTCTCAGACTGTATCTAAGAAGTGCTATCATTTAGAAGAGACCTACTCTATGATGTGCAGTTTGCACAACATTGCTAATCTTTATCAAAACACATTATATCCATGGTTACGTGTTTTGGCCCAGCTATTCCTTCTTCTCCATCTGGAGGTCACATCTCAGAGAAGTCATCCTGGCCACCTACCATGCAGTCTCTATTTTCAGTCTGTCTAGGAATCACTTAGGGAATTTGTTTCAATTAAGTAAGACTTTTGGGCTCCACTCCAGAGGTTCTGATTCACAAGATTTGGAGTGGAGGCCCAGAGTCAGCATTTTAAACATAATTTCCAAAAGACTCTGATGCAAATTGTTCTTGAGACTAGCGGTGAGTAAATAGCCTGGGCTCAGTGAGGGTTCCTACCCAGATCCTAGCCAGGGCCTTACTTTTACCGCATAGGACTATTTATTGAGGTTATTGAAAGCAACAAACATTACTGCTAGATTATGAGTTCTTTGAAAAAAGAGATTGTCTCTTGTTCTCATAATATCTTAGAATCATAGTCTTGGGTTCATACCATCTTAGAGGTCTAGAATTGTTTAATGACAGAACCTAAATTGGAAGGACTCTCAAGAATTTCCTAGTCAAATCCCTCATGAGCCTAATGAAGGCGATTTCATTTTGACATAAGGCTGTTCAGCATCTGCACACCTCTGGTGACAGGAAGTTCATTGCCTCCAAGCAGCCATGGCTGTGATATCATGATGTTCTCTCATTTTGACAAAAATTGCCTCCTGTTGACTTCTACCCATTGGTCCTTGCACCCACTGGAAACTTAACATATAAGCCCAATTTTTGTTCACCTTTCAGTACTTCACTTAAGGTCTACCCTCCACTTTCTGGAGTGAGGATGAGGCAGTAACACTATTAGGGAAGCAGGCTGGCCATGGGACTATTGGATGATGGACTGCTCTGCCTCCTTTTCCCCAACTGTATCACGTAGCTTGCTGGGAAGGTAGATGACCTACTGTGTAGAGCTGGGCCCAGCACAAGGCATGTGCTCAGTAAATGGCAGCTTCTATTGTTATTCGATGAGAAAAAAAGGGAGAGGGTGGCGCCTGTGGCTCAGTGAGTAGGGCGCCAGCCCCATATACAGAGGTGGCAGGTTTAAACCTAGCCCAGGCCAAACTGCAACAAAAAAATAGCTGGGCTTTGTGGCCGGGGCCTGCCGTCCGAGCTACTTGGGAGCCTGAGGCAAGAGAATCGCCTAAAACCTAGGAGTTGGAGGCTGCTGTGAGCTGTGACACCACGGACACCACGGCACTCTACCAAGGGCAATCAAGTGAGACTCTGTCTCTAAAAAAAAAGAGAGAGAGAGAGAAAAGGAAGGAGGAAACTGGGTTCCTATCCCTAAAGAAACTATAGTCTGAGGAGACCTTTTAAGGAGCTCCCTAATCCTAGAAAGTTAGAGATAATGTCCTAACCTTAGGAAGGGAGGGAGGAATGGGGTGGAGGTTGAGAGTGGGATGGGCTGACTGAAGGGATAAAAGGATGGCTCACCTACAGTTAACACCTCCTCCAAGTTTTAGCTTAAAAGCCATCACTTTGGTAAGGTCTTCCCTGACCATCCAATTTATAAAGTCAAATCCCTCCCTTCTCCTGCCCTCCCTAACCTCCTTTGCCTGCCTTGTTTTTCAGTAACACTTAACCAGATGTTTCTAATATATTTCACTTTTTTTTCAACATTTATGGGGAACTTTAATTTTTGAACAGGCAAAATGATCGCATGGCATGAAAATGAATATGATATTAAAAGATGAACATTGAACACCCTACCCTTACCCTGCTCCATTTTGTGACCTTCCTCTCTGCCCCCTTGAGTCACCCTATTTCACTTATTTTTTAAATTTTTAAAAAATCTTTTGTTGTTGCTCTTGTTGCATCCTCAGCTGAGGCTCACATCTCCCTCTGTCCATCAGCCCTGTCTCGGAGCGCTCCCTGACTCTGGATTCCTGTAACCATCCCTTCTCATACTCACTCAGGCCCAGAGGCAGTAGTAATGTCCAAGTGTGTTAAGCCCCAGAGTACTTCTCCACCCAGTGGTTTCCCCACTCCCTGCCCATTTCTGAGTAGAGCCTCTTCATATTACTGATATGAGATGCCCATCTGCTTCCTGCAGGGACCTGAATGATGTACAGGCCCATTCTCTGTGCTCCTATGGCCCCTGGCACTTCCTATTCTCTGTTACAAGTGTCTACTTTGTTAGTTGACTCCATATCTGGAATATAAGCTCTTTGAGAATATAAGTCATCTCTAGTACCAAGTCTAGCACAAAGCAGACCTTAGTAAAAATTTGCTGATTAAATGAATGAATGATGGTCTCGGCGCCTGTGGCTCAATTGGCTAGGGCGCCAGCCACATACACCTAAGGTGGCGGGTTTGAATCCCCAGCCCCGGCCCGCCAAACAATGATGGCTGCCACCAAAAAATGGCTGGGTATTGTGGCAGGCTCCTGTGGTCCCAGCTACTTGGGAGGCTGAGGCAGGAGACTCGTTTGAGCCCAGGAGTTGGAGGTTGCTATGAGCTGTGATGCCATGGCACTCTACCCAGGGGGATAGCTTGAGGCTCCGTCT
>CAUYQV010070395.1:0-46883 GCA_963574575.1 Galagoides demidoff
TGCAGCCATCATTGTTGTTTGGCGGGTCCGGGCTGGATTCAAACCCGCCACCTTAGGTGTATGTGGCTGGCGCCTTAGCCGATTTAGCCACAGGCACCGAGCTGGCCGTGGCCATTTTTAAGTTGAGCTGAAGAGGCCAGAGCAGTGTCCACCCCACCGGCCCTCTTGTACTCATCCCAGACAGCCCTCCTCCCACTCTGTCATAAACCCTGCAAACATTATTTTCTCTTTTTCTCATATTATTTTTTCCCAGTTTGCCAAACATAAACAATGAAAATCTTGAAAATTATGCTTATACAAAACTGGCATGTATTGGTCACCAATCTGCACCTCTGGGTTCTACCTGTAGGGAGGATTCTTTTTTTTTTTTTTTTAAATCATAACTGTGTACATTAATGCAATTATGGGGTACAATGTGCTGATCTTATATACAATTTGGAATGCTTACATCAAACTGGTTAACAGCCTTCACTTATTTGTTTTGTTAAGATATTTATACTCTTAATAGATTTGACATATACCCTTGAAATATGCACAATAGGTGAGGTCCCACTTATTAGCCTTCCTCTACCTGCGCCTCCCCCCTTCCCTTCTTCATTCTGGGCTATAAGAAGATTCTTATTTTATTTGTCATGGCATTATTGTGGCATTCCAAAGGCCACCATAAATGGAAAAGCCAGAGAATTACTCACAATCCAAATGTGAGGATTCCTGAGCTCTGCAGGGCACAGCTACAGAGCACGGCTATCTCAGAACAGAGGAGACCTTGCAGGGCAGGGTATGGCCTGGGGACAGCTCCTTGGGGTCCTGGCCTCACCAAAGACATCAATTGTCCCTGGTCTGATGGGGGAGGTATAAGGAAATATTATAAAACTCTTACTTTCAAAATACTGTCTAACCACACCATTTTCCTAACAAGCACTTTTATTAGATTTTATTTCAAGAAAAGATTTTTCTACTGTAAAAACACTTATCTTGTTGAGTTCATTCATTTTTTTTTTTTTTTTGAGACAGAGTGCCACTATGTTGCCCTCGGTAGAATGCCATGGCATCACAGCTCACAGCAACCTCAAACTCTTGGCCTCAAGCGATTCTCTTGCCTCAATCTCCCAAGTGGCTGGGACTATAGGTGCCCAACACAAAGCCTGGCTATTTTTTTTATTGTAATTATCGTTGTTTAGCAGGCACAGGCCAGGTTCAAAGCCTCCTGCCTCGGTGTATGTGGCCAATGCCCTAAGCACTGAGCCACAGGTGCCGAGCCAGTTAATTCATTTTTAAATAAGAAAACTGAGGCCCAAAGAAACAAGAGGTTACTACTGAGGGGGCTGCTTACAGCACAGCTCCAAACACTAAGTGCACCCCAACCACCACCCACCACACCTGCTTCTCACCCCTTACACACCTAGAGTGGGTGAGGAAAGAGGGGAGCACAGGGAAACTGGGTTCCCAACACACACGCATTCCAAAGCCTTCTAGAAGGTCTTCATGCCACATAGAGCTGGATTTTGTATTTTCTTTCCCTTCCCTTAATAACTAAACACACTCTGACATGATGAAAACCACACAGTTGAGATGATAACTGCATCATCTAAGAAAAAATTCTGCCAAGATGGTAGAACCTTTGAAATTATAATATTTGCACTTGGGGACAAAGATATATATAAACATGACCTTACATTAAGTGCTGCATTTTCCAGAAACATTATGTATTTAAGTGTGAGGCCTGACTGCAAATGCAGAAAGTGCCAGAAATATTTAATACAATTATTCAGAGCCTGCTCCAAGGCTAGGCCCATCCTCCTCCTGCCCTGCCTGCCCACCCAGCAGGGAGGGGACCTGTGGAAAGAACATTCAGAGGGAAGTTCCTGGACCCTCCAGGCAGGTCTCAGGATCGGAGGGAACCCTGGAAGGAACATTCAGAGGGAAGTTCTTGGGCCCTCCAGGGCAGGTCGGGGGGAGGGACAGTGGAAGGAACATTCAAAGGAGAAGGTCTTGGACCCTCCAGGCAGGTCTCAGCACCATACTCGGTCTTTGACTTTAAGCCTCAATTTTACTTCCCAGCTGAAAGCTTCCCAATCCTTTGCCAGAGACAACTGAGGGTATGACCACACCCAGCACAACTGATACAGCTAGGCCACCTCCTTCAGGCAGACAGTGTTCCTGCTGCTTTCCTCCTACAGGGGAGGAGGAGAGGGGAGCCCGGCATTTGGAGGGCCTGGCTGTGCAGAGATTCCACTCACAGTTCATCCTGGAGTTGCCGTCATCCCACAAACCTGAGGATCCCAGAGGAAGAGGAAGCACCAGTGGTGGAGGACTGATGTCCAGACTGCCCTGCAAATAGACTTCTTTGCCACCCAGTGTCTCTTCCATAGCTGAGCTCATCCCAAGTCAGAAGACCCATTTCCACCATGAGAAACTTGGCTTTCATATGTCACCAACAGAACCAGGGACAGTTTTTACTATTTAGGTGGCTTTGTATAGGGATTTGATAATTCCCTGTAGTTTCATAGTTAAAATGTTTGATCTTGCCATCATTTTGTTAAAAACTTAATAGGAATAGCATAACTCCCCAAATCTCAGTAATCTGTAACCTA
The DNA here is from genome assembly GCA_963574575.1 of Galagoides demidoff. Taxonomy (NCBI): domain Eukaryota; kingdom Metazoa; phylum Chordata; class Mammalia; order Primates; family Galagidae; genus Galagoides; species Galagoides demidoff. Next base: position 2,595 of record CAUYQV010070395.1, read on the forward strand.
CTGGCCCACAGAGCAGCACACACAGGATAGCAACACAAGTGATGCTTTGGGCTGACTTTCTGTTCCTACACAGCAGTGTAGAAGCAAGCTGGCTTCACTCCCCCTACAGAACACCAATATCAAATAAATAGTGCCCAGATGATCACCAGCAACTTCCCAGAACTCAATCGTGATGATAAGACGGTTCCCAAGGCCACAGAGAAGTAAAAACACTCTAAGCAGATGAGAAGAGAATCAGAATTTCACATCCATGACCCTTCCATTTTGCCTGGCACTGAGTGTGCCAAAAATTTTCTCCCAGACTCAGTTTCTCCACTAGAAAAAGTGACATTGAGGCAGATAACCATGAAATGAATGTCCATAAGAAACAGAAACAAATAGAGAACAATGACCTCTTCAAATAGACAAAGCAAGGAACCAGTGACCAAATCTAACAAAACGGCAATATGTGAGCTCTCTGACCAACAATTCAAACTAACAGAATTAACAAAACTCAGTAAAAAAGACAAAGAAAAATAGAAAGTCAGTGATAACCACCATAACATAGAAAAGCAATTCAGAAATTTATCAGAAAAATTTAACAAAGGGATTGAAATAATTTTAAAAATCAAAGAGAAAACTCAGAATTGAGAAATATATTTGCTGAACTGAAAAATCCAGCAGCAATGGATCAAGCAGAGGAAAAAACAAAGATTGGCTTTTAGAAAATACACAAACGGGGGGTGGGGGGGGAAGAAGAGTGAAAAGGAAAAAAGTTTACCTCCAAGATAAAATTACCTCAAAAGACCAAATATAAGAATTATTGGTTTATAAGAGGGAACTGAGCAAGAGCAAGGGGTAGAAAGTTCATTCAAAGAAATAACAGAAAACTTCCCCAAAATTGAGAAAGCTATAAATATCCAGGTACAGGACTATCATAGAACAACAAACAGATTCCACCCCAAGGCACATAAGAATCACACTCTCAGAAGCCAAAGACGCAAAGAGGATCCTAAAAACAGTAAGAAAAAACAAGCAAATAACATAGAAAGGAGCTCTGATTCATCTGGCAACTGACTACTCAGTGAAAATAATATAGGCCAGGAAAGAGGGGAATGACATTTTCAAAGGAGTGAAAGAACAACAACAACAACAAAATACAATCCAAAAATACTCTATCTATAGCTCAGCGCCTGTGGCTCAAGCGGCTAAGGCACCAGCCACATACACCTGAGCTGGTGGGTTCAAATCCAGCTCGGGCCTGCCAAACAACAATGATGGCTGCAACCAAAAAATAGTTGGGCATTGTGGGAGGCACCTGTGGTCCCAACTACCTGGGAGGTGGAGACAGGAGACTCACTTGAGCCCAGGAGTTGGAGGTTGCTAGGAGCACAGCACTCTACCCAGGTGACAGCAAAATACTCTATCCAGCAAACCTGTCCTTCGAATTATGAAAGAGAGAGAAAATCTTTCTTAGACAAAGCTTAGAAAATTTACCACCCCTAGAGCTATCCTACAAAAAATATTAAAGGGAGTTCTTTATCCTGAAAGAAAAAAACACTAACAGGTAAAAAAATAAAACATTTGGAGGTATTAAATTCACTGGTAAAATTAAGGACACAGACAAACCCAGAATTCTCTAATTGTGGTGTGCAATACACCCTTAACTCTAGTATTAAGCCCAAAAGCCAAACTGATCAAAAACAATAACTACAGCAACCTGTGAAGAGATAAGTAATATAAAAATATGTAAATAAAGAGACTACACAGTCAGGATATGAGAATAGAGTCAAAGTGTAGAGGTTAGGCTTTTGTTTTTCTTTGTTTGTTTGTTTTCTTTTCTTTATGACCTAAGATAAGTTGTTATCTCTTTAAAATAACATGATATATCTGTGAGATGTTTTTGTAAGCTTCATGACCACCATGCAAAAAGTTGTAATAGATTCACTAAAAATAAAAGGCAATGACTTAAAACATACTACAAAAGAAAATAACCATAAAGAAAGACAAAAAGAGAGGGAAAAAGGACTTACAAAATAACCAGAATACAAGCAACAAATGGCAATAGTAAGCCCTTACTTATCAAGAATAATGCAGGATCTTAAGGAACTCAATTCTTGAATTAAAAGGCAGAGAAGTTGAATGGACAAAGAAATAAGACTCAAATATATGCTGCCTACAAGAAACTTGCCTCACCTATAAAGATACACAGGCTGAAAGTGAAGGGGCAGGAGAAGATGTTCCAGGCAACATCCAAAAAGAGGAACAGCAGCTATACATCAGATGAAACAGAATCAAATCAAAGACTATAAAAAAGAAACAAAGAATGCCACTAGATAATTAAAAAAAGAGGTTACTTCAGGAAAACAATATAACAATTATCAGTCAAAACCAGGGCTCCCAAGTGTATAAAGCAAGCATTGATAGATCTAATACAGTAACCATGGGGGACTTCAGCACCTCACTCTCAGTGATGGACGGATCATCCCAACAGAAAATCAACAAAGAAATATCAGACTTAAATTACACACCAGACCAACTAGACCAAACTGACATCCACAGAACATTTCACCCAGCTATTCCAGATACACATTATTCTTATCAGCACATGGAACATTCTCCAGAATAGACCATATCTAGGGTCGCAAAATAAGTCTGAACAAATTCAGAAAAGTATATATCATATCAAGTATATTTTTCTGACAATGGCATAAAACTAGAAATTGGTAACAAGAGGAACCCCAGAAAATGCACTAAAACATGGAAATTAAACAACATACTCCTGAACAACCAATAGGTCAATGAAGAAATTAAAAAGGAAAATTGTAAACTTTTTCACCCTCTGTAGTGTCATTGTTCACAGCAACCTCAAACGCTTGGGCTCAAGCAATTCTCTTGCCTCAGCCTCCTGAGTAGCTGGGACTACAGGCACCCACCTCTCCCCACCCCCACTATTTTTAGAAATAGGGTCTCGCTCTTGCTAAGGTTGGTCTTGAACCTGTGAGTTCAGGCAATCTACCTGCCTTGGCCTCCAGAGTGCTAGGATTTTACAGGCATGAGCCACTGCAGCCAGCCCCCAAATTTTAAATTTCTTAAAACAAACAAAAATAGAAATATAAAACACCAAAATCTAGGGGATACAGAAAAAGTAGCACTAAGAGGGAAGGTTATAGCAATAAATGCCTGTATTAAAAAAATGAACTTCAGATAACCTAATGATATACTCAAGGAACTCAAAAAGCAAGAACAAACCAAATCCAAAATTAATAGAAGAAAAGAAAGAATAAAGACCAGAGAAGAAATAATGAAATTAACACTAAAAAACACCCAGAAGATCAATGAAATAAAAAGTTGATATTTTGGAAAGATAAGCTAAAAATCAATAAATCTCAAGCTAAAGAGAGAGAGAAATAAAATAAGAAATAGAAAAGAAAACTAATAGCTAAGACCACAGAAATACAAAGAACCACTAGAGACTATTACAGACAACCACATTCCAACAGATCAAAACCTACAAGAAATAGATCAATTTCTGGACACATACAACGTTATCAAGATTGAACCCTAAAAAAATAGAAAACCCCAACAAACCAAATAACAAGGAACAAGACCAAACTTGTAATTACAAGTCCTCCATCAAAGAAAAGCCTAGGATCTGATGGCTTCACTACTGAATTCTACTAAATATTTAAAGAACTAATACCAATTCTACTCGAACTCTGTAAAAAAAAAAAAATTGAAGAGGAGGGAATTGTTCCAAACTCCAAGGCCAGTATCACCCTGAGACCAAAATCAAAAGAAGGACACAACTGAAGAAGAAAACTATAGGTCAACATCACTGATTAACAAAGATGGGAAAATCCTCACCAAAAAACTAGTAAACTGAATTCAACAACACATTAAAAAGATCATTCACCATGATCAGGTGAGATTCATTTGGTTCAACATACACAAATCAATACCCGGCCTAACCCTAACACAACCATGAACAAAAACCACAGGATCATTTCAGTAGATGCTGAAAAAGCATTTAATAAACTTCAACATCCCTTTATGAAGAAAACCCTTAAAAACCTGGGCATACAAGGGACATACCTCAAAATTCTAAAAGCTATATGTGACAAACTGGTAGCTAACATCATACTGAACAGGAAAAGTGGGGGAAGTTTTTCCTCTAAGGTCCAGGACAGGGCAAGGATGCCCATTTTCACCACTTTTATTCCACATAACACCAGAAGTCTTGGCGGGGGCAATTAGGGAAAGGAAAGAAATAAAAGGCATCCATATTAGAATGGAAGCGGTTAAGCTAGCCTTGTTCACAAATAGTTGATCTTATACTTAGACCCTATCCAAAATCTGTTAGAACTGATAAATTTAGTAATGCAGTGTACAAAATAAACATAGAAAAATCAAGAGCATTTACATACATCAACAGCAAACGATCTGTAAAAGAAATCAAGAAAGCAATCCCATTTATAATTGCTACAAAGACTATAATATGCCCAGGAATCAATTTAACCAAAGAGAAAGATGTACGCAGTAGAGGATACATAAAATGGAAAAATACTCAATGCTAATACAATGGAATAATTAATACTATTAAAATGGCAAGTCTACTCAAAGTGATTTACAGATTCAACTCAATCCCTAAAATACTAATGACATTCTTCACAGAATAAAAAACAAATCCTAACATCTATATGGAAACAGAAAAGACCCCAAATACACAAAGCAAGCTTGACAAAAGGAACAAAGCTGTTGGCATCCCCCTGCCTGACTTCAAAATAGACCACAAAGCTATTGTAACCAAACCAACATGGTCCCGGGAGGAAAACAAATGTACACCAATGAAACAGAATTAAAAACCCAGATATGACTCCACACACTTACAGTCAACGTGTTTTTTACAAAGGAGGTCAGAACACACAAGAGGGAAGATACAACTCTTCTTTAAATGGTACCAGGACAGCTGGATAACCATGTGCAAGAATAAAACTAGACCCTTGTCTCTCACCCACCTGTAAAAATCAAATCAAAACGGATTAGAGACCTGAAACTATGAAACCACATGGGGGAAAAGCTCCAGGACATGGGTCAGGCAAAGATCTGTGTAGAACACCAAAGCACAGACAAACAAAGCAGAAATAGACAAACGGGATCACATCAAATACGGCAAAGGGAAAACCAGCCAGGTGAGGAGCAACCCACAGAGGGGGAGAAAACGTTTGCAAACTATCCATCTGACAAGCAATTAGTAACCAGGAGCTCGAACAACTCAATAGCCAAAAAACATAAAAAAAATCTGATTTTAAAATAGGCAAAAGATCTGAAAATAAATTTATTTTAAAAAGACATACAAATAGCCAATGAATATCTGAAAAAATGTCCAACATCGCTTTTGATCAGAGAAATGCAAATCGAAACCATAGTGAGACATCACTCACTGCAGTTTAAACGGCTTGTGTCAAAAAGGCAGAAAGTCAGTAACAGATGCTGGTGAAGATGTGGAGAAAGGGGAGCCCCGGTGCACCGTTGGTGGGAATGTAAATCAGTGCAGCCACTATGAAAACTGTGTAGACCTTCCTCAAAAAACTAAAAATAGAGCTACCACATGACCCAGGAGTCCCTCTACTGGGTATATACCCCAAGGAAAGGAAGTCAGTACCTCGACAAGATGTCTGCACTCCCTGGGTTACTGCAGTGTTATTCACAATAGCCAAAATGTGGGCTCAATGGATGAATAGGTATGAAAAATGCAATGTCTATGCAAAATGGAATACGATTCAGCCCTAAATAAAATGAAATCCTGCCATTTGCAGCAGCACAGACAGAACTGGAGGTCATCGGGTTAAGTGAAATAAGCTAAGCATGGAGAGATAAACATGGCTTATTCTTCCTGATACATGGGAGCTAAAACTGTGGATCTCATTGAAGAAAAGAGATAGATGGGAGGTTACCAGAGGCTAAGGGTGAGGGGAGGAGATGAAGAGTTGATTAATGGGCATGAAGATACAGTTTGATAGAAGAAATAAGAGCTAGTGTTAGGTCGGTATAAAATCTATTGTATGTTTCAAAATATTTAGAAGAAAATAATTCCAGTATTCCCAGCATAAAGATAAATACTTAAGGTGATGGATACCCCATTTACCCCGATTTGATCTTCACAAATTATAGGAACGTATTAAATGATCACGTGTACCCTGAAAATATGCCCATCTACTATGAACCAATAAAGAATTTGTTTTAAATAGTCCTTATAAAAAGCCACCAGGGCAGATGTCTTCCTCACCAGCTTCACCACACCACATGGACTCTGCCAAGAAGACCCTTCAGAAGGGATGGTCAGCAGGTCATCAGCACCATCGTGTCATCAGCTGCCTCTGCCCAGGTCAACAACACTTAGAATAAATGCTCATTGGTCCAGGCAGTGGGGGCGGGGGTGGTAGCAGGGGTAAGGGAGGGTTCCTGCCTGCTCACATCCACTCACATTCAAGCCCACTCACACTCAACCACTCACTCAGGCTCTCACTCCTCTGCCCACAGCCAAGGCCCAGTGCAGAGCAGACGTCTGGAGCTCCCTGTCCTGGAAACTGAGGTGACCCACATCGCCCAGCTGCCTCCTGACACCAGCCCCTCTCACGGCTTTTCTGCAGTTAGACTCTTTGGCTCACCTTGGATTTCTTTTCCTCCCATTGAAGGAACTAGAAGAGATGAGGTTGTGGTACCTCCACACCCCAAGTCTTCATCTGAGAAAAGCCCAGAGAGCAGACTCTGCCTGTATCTCTGAACACCTAGTTCTAAGAGCTCCTCAGAGTCAGCATGACACATGCACAGGATCTAGCCGGATGCCTACACATGGACACAGCCAGGTCACGCACACATCTCCCAATAGATTGCAAATATCTATTTCTTATTCCTTTTAACATTCTCTCAAATTCCAAGCAAAGAATCCCAACATGTTTCCTTGCCTGGATTGCCATGGGTTACTTGGGACTTGCACCATCTGACACGCCACCAGTGGGACCGTCCACTCTTCCTCCCCGCAGCTTATCTGTGGTGAGGTCATGGAACAAGGGACCAGCAAATTCTCTGCTCTCTGGAATGGCTGTCACCCCCCTCATCCCTGTGATGTTCCCGTCTCCTTTAAGATTTTCCAAATCAAGCCGGGCACAGTGGCTCACTCCTGTAATCCTAGCACTCTGGGAGGCCGAGGCAGGTGGATTGCTTGAGTTCAGGATTTTGAGTCCAGCCTGAGCAAGAGCAAGACCCTATCTCTAAACACACTAGCCAGACATGTGGCAGGTGCTGTAGTCCCTCATACTCGGGTGGCTGAGGCAAGAGGATTGATTGAGCCCAAGAGTTTGAGGTTGCTGTGAACTATGATGACACAACACTCTACCAAGAGTATCTCAAAAAAAGATTTTCCAAATCTTAATTACAGGATTTTCAAAATTACAGGAAGTACCTTAACAGTATTTTCTTGCAATGTCAGTAAACCAAAATTGGGTAATGGACCACAGACATGTGAGCAGGGCTGGGCATATGGCCGAAGGCCAGGGAGCTGGCTGGGCCTTAAGCACCAAACATCACCATAAGGGTGATCTGTCCTTCAGGCAGCCTGGCACACTGGTTCCAAGTAGGGCCCTGCTCTGGCCTAAGGCCAGATCAGAGAATTCTTCTGAAGAAACTCAAAAGTGATTCCCATGCTGAGAGGTGGGGGCCCTTTGCCTGTCTGGTTTCTTTGAAATGCCCCGTCTGCTCAGCTGATAAACTAGGTGACATGATGAGTTTCCCTTTTTGCTTCGACTGTCAAGAAACTCAGAACTAACTTTAATATTAAGACATAATGGTATCACCTCAGTTTCCAGGGCATTTAACATTTTCATAGGAATGTCTGCACCACGGGCCTTCACCAAAACCCCTGGCCAAGAGCAGCTGCCCGTGGGCCCCAGTGCAGTGTCTAGGGAAATGCCTGTCTAGTGGTGGTTTGGGCCACTGATGCCTTCCTGTGCAGCAGACTCTCATTCGTTTGTTCTTCCCAGAAGGAGTAGGGGTAAGCACTGTGTCCTCCGTTCTATGTTTAGGAACCAAGGCTTGTGGAGGCAGTTTAAAGGTGCATGTGCACTGATCACTCCTCCAGGCACACAAGTCCCAGACCAGTGTCCAGAAAGCTGACCCAGAAACTCGAACCAGCAGCCCTAGGACAGCACACCCTGTATACACCACAGAGACACACGGACACACATCAATGTGCACTGCGTTTTAAGAAGGAACCACTTCCAGATGCCTGGGGAGCCTGTGGACAGGGCGAAGGACCTAGAAATGGCCATGTTTCCTCCAGGCAGAGGAAACAGCAAGGAGTCTCAGACACTCAGTGTCACACCATGGGTGAAAGGTACAGAGAAGATGGCTCAGTTGACACAGAGGGACCTCCTAGCAGCCTGAGGTCTTCACCTTACTGGAGACCCAGGTCCTCGTGGCACTGGCTTTGAGCACAGGTCGGGCAGTTGTCAGCCACTATGGACAGGAACCAGGTGGGCTGAGGCTCAGGGTCCTCTGGAAGGTGCTAGAATTCAGGCGATTTGGCTGAGGAGGGCACAAGGGAGCTGAGCTCTAGTGCCCTGGCTCCCATAGCCTGTGCACAGCCAGCTCTTAACTGACGGAGAGATGAGAAGGTTGCTGTTACCAATCACCACCAGCAACGAGGAGGAGCTTTGGAAGCTCATCTGCCAGCTGCCCACGGCCACCCACTGGAGCCAGGAAACCACTGGACAGACCAGCTTGGCCCAGTAATGGATGGACACCTGCTGGGGTGCTCTAAGGGCCAGCTCAGGGGCATTGGGCCACACTTACCTTGGGTAGCAACCCCAGCGGCCCCACCATGAAGTTGTCACCAAGTGGACATGTCTCACAAGCCAAACATAGTCACATAGCACAGGGCGGGATGGCTCAAGAGGGGTTCAGGTCTGTCCTTCACACTGGGGCCACCATCATCTCACAAACACTCCCAGGTTGCACGGTGTGGACATGGGGGTAGGTGTCTGGGGTGGGAGGGAGTAGACAGTTGCCTTCAGCACCAGAGTGAGGCCACAGCTCACTGGGTTCAAATCACAGTTGTACCAGGGCCCCAGGGTCACAGCTCAGGCCCTCAGGAGCCTCTGCCCAGCAAGCCTGAGGCCACTCACCCACCCTGGCCCTCTGGGGAGCAAATGGACTCCTCTTTGGAGTGATTTTTTTCTGGCTTTTTTTATTACTTATTTATTTAAACTGTAGTAAAATATACATAAAACTTACCAACTTAACCACTTTTTTTTAACTTAACCACTTTTAAGTGTGTACTTCTGTAGCAGTAAGCACACCCACACTGTTGTAGCATTGAGCATGTGCACACTGCTGTGTGCTATCACCACCACACATCCACAGAACTGTCCGTCTTCCCCAGAGTAGACTGCTTTTCCCCAAAGACACTGTCTGCATCACTTCGCAGGCCTGACTCTCCACCTGTCTCTAACTGTGACTCCCAGGACCTTCTGTGAGCAGAATCAGATGGAATCTGTCCTTTTGTGGCTGGTATTTCCCCAGCACGACATCCTTAGGGTATGGCCATGGCAGACCATGTCAGAACTCCACACCTTACAGGCGTTTCTGACATGTGGCTGCCAAGTTCTGCAAGTGAAGGGCCTGTGTGGCACCCAAGCCCTAGGCACTTCCATGGGCAAGCTGGGGCTGGCGCATGACAGGAGCCTAAGGACCCTTCATGAAGGCATCCAGGAGGCTCTTGAAGGCCTTAAACATCCTACTGCTGCTCCTGGCCATTATATTGGGTCAACACTCTTCAAGGACTGGCATTGGCTCCAAGCATCAGTTTGCAACAATAAACAAAGATTAACCAGAAACCTCTTGGGAGGCTTTGACTCCAGGTGCTACCCTGCCCATTAGGACGTGCCCACATCTGCTTCATGGGCCCTCAAAATCAGGCTCAGGCCACCCTTGCTGACCAACAGGTAGCCAGGGACCCAAATCACGAGAGTGGTACCATCCCCTTATCTGAGGCCATCACATAGAAACAAGTGTCCCTAAAATGCACAGCACGAGATGCGACCCCCTTAGCTAAGGCTCAGAAGATCGCAGGAGTGGGCAGTGTCCCCATGCTGTGTCATCCCCATTCTCTTCATGGGACAGAGAGCACCAGGGGCTAGAGGATGCGAGGTTTCCCAGGCTTAGCAAGGGCTGATGCCGTGGGAGGTGGTGTGTGTGGGAACCCTGTTCTGGGGATCTTCCAGGCCTGATTGTCTTAGCCAACCTTGAGTTATTAGAGGATAAGTCAATTCACCCCCCAAGGCCAGGGGTCTTCCTTTCCTCTTTCAAGGCATTGGCCAAACATGGCATCTTCTGGCATCTCCCTCGGATAGCACTACCCAGAGCCAAGTGTATGCTCGGGCTCTGCCATGGCTCCATCCCCATGGGCAACCCCTTGGTTGCAACAGGTGGAGTCTCCCTCTCTGAGACAGGTCCTGCCGTGGGAAGCCAGGACCTCAGGCTGTCCACACCTTGGGATGGGCCATTCACAGTATCTCAGAGCAGAGTTCAAAATCATGATAAGGCTCATTATCTGGAAAATGTAATACCTACTGTTCTCAGGGTACAAATTTCATAGGGTTAAAGGTCAATAAACCATCTCAGACACTCATCCATGTGAGTGGCTACCAAGTGCAGGACATCAGGGATAGGGTGAGTGGGATAGGGTCACCAGCACTGGCTCCCCAGGGGCAAGGATTCAGCTGCCACTAATCAGAACATCTCAGGCAGAGACTCTGAGCCTTCATCCTGGGGGAAGAAAGCTACTGTTCACGGCTGTTCAGCCCAGGAGTGACAGAGACAAAACCCATCCAGGCAACTGGCCTGAGCATCCCAGGGGGGCAGAGGAGGAACCCCAGGAACTCCCAAGTTGAGTCACAGCCCCACAGTCCCACAGTGAGGTCAGGCCTAGGGCTAGGAACTGCCCACGTGCCTCCTGCCAGAACCCATCTCTGCTGGATCCTGGGATGCCTGACCCCTTAGAGACACACAGCATCACAGAGCACCTCTGGCCAGGGCCTTTTCCTAAACTGGTCAGTCCAGGAAGCCGGGCCAGTCTCAGGTCAGGGATGCCAGCAGCTTCTCATATTTACACCAGGACTCCCACAGAGGCTAAAGCCTCCAGTATGAGTGCAACTGTTCTTTAAGGACTTTGCCTTAAAATGCACGAACATTCTGTGCTCCCTTCTCATAGATGGCCATGTGGATGAATCTTCCTTCTCTGGACGAATCGGACACTTCCCAGGAGGCATGTGGTGTCCACCCTGGGACTTGACTCCCCTCCTGGCCCTAAGCCAGAAGCAGCGTGAATAGGTGGCTCCTCTTGGGGTGCTCTCAGAGGAGACTCAGGCACTGAGGGCTCCAAGGCTGGGGTCGTGGGCACGACCCCCCGAGGGAGGGGAGGGTGGGCTCTCCACAGGCTCTTGGGGTCCACGAGGAAGACAGGCATGAAAGGGTTAGGGCTGGGACAGTGTGGCAGGAAGAGAGTGCTTGGTCAGTGATGTCTGCATGAATGATTCCAGATTTTTCTTTTTATGAAAAAAGGAATCTTATTTTGGGAACTGAAGTGACGTACAACCTTCCAACATGATGAGTCAGACTCAGGGTGGTTTTTCTCCCAGCCATCGGCAGGGCACAGAGTCTCTGAGAGCAGAAGGCCTTCTCCCCACACAGAGGGTATTTCTCACCAGGCTCCAAACTGACAATGGCTGGCACCTCCCCCAGGACCTTCTCACTCACCAGGCAGATTCTGTACACTGGTCCCTGAGAGTTGGATGCAATGAGATCTCACTCGTCCAGCCTCATGCTCAGCCAGTCCCCTCACACTGAGCTGACCAGTCTGTGCAAGGACCTTCTCTCTGGGAACCAAGACGTGCATTGCAGGTGGCAGTTCTGAGTGTGGCCAAATGCACGTAAGCCCAGGCATGGCCACCGGGCTCTGCTTGTGGCTGGGGGCAGAGTCCCCTGGTGTCGAGCTTTCCCTCTGCACGTCAGTGTGCAGATGACACTGCCTGGGCAGCTGCTGGGGCCAAGGGAGACAGACCCATGTGTCCCCCAGGTTGGTGGAGAAAGAGCAACTCAGTCTTGACACTCTGGAATGAAGATGGCTTCGGAAAACCCTAGGACACCGCCTCACACCCCTCCTTAGGAAATGTGTCTGTCATGTCCCCAAGGAGCAGCCATAAGACCCCCAGGCCTTCCTCTCCCTCTCTCTGGAGAATTCCCGTTAAGAACCATCAGAAGTGCTGAAATGACTGGATTAAGTTGCATTCTGGACCCAACAGGGCCAGATGTGATAAGAAGTGGCCGGGGGGGACTTCCACCCTTACCCCCTTCCTGAGGAGCTATCCCAGCAGCGTCACTGTCGCCATCTGGAATACAGGGCTGTGGAGGTCTCGGGTCCAGATAGTGAGAGATGGGCATGGGTAATAGAGTCCTCTGTCCTACAAGGGGGAATGTCTTCAGAATCCTCTAGCCTTGCTCTGCAAACAAAAGCAGAGGCCCTATGTCCCCAGACTGACCACCATCTGGGCAGGGCCAACCTCCCTGAGTTCCACAGAGTCCCGTGTGGGCACCACGGGAAACCCCTGACACTACATATGCCAAGTAGATCATCAGCCCAAGCCCTGGTGGGTCTCCTCCTGACACCACGGGAAGGACAGATCTGGGGGTCTGAGATAAAGGGGCATGGGCACCCACAGCCCCGGCTGGCACCTCAGGAGCTGCCATGCACTTGTAGGGACACCAGGCTAATGCCTCAACATGCCAGGCCGGGGATAAGGTCTGGGTGGGCAGGAGGGCTACCTGCGGGGCTGACCCTGCCACAGCTGAAGACCCCATGGTGGCCTGCAGTGCCCAGCACAGCCCCTATGGAGGCTCTTTCAGCCTCTTGGTTTATTAGTTTTACTTTCTCTGAACTTGAGGCAGCTTTGTTTTCATCTTTAAATGGCTAAGTTAACATTTCTTTCATGGGCATCATTACAGGACTGGGACCCAGCTTCCTAACGAGGGAACCACCCCTTCTCTGGATGCCCCTGTCAGGCTGTTTCCCTCCTGCACTCACGGGGGGCAGGAAGCAGGAACATGCTGCAGCAAACTGCTTCCAGGCCTGTACCCTGGCCCCACACCGTGGGGAGGCCCTGGTGACCTCAAACTGGTCTGGGCTCATCACTGTACAACCCTCGTTGTGGGTTTGGGCACCGGGGTTCTTCAGGAAGATTCAGGAAGACACATGCAGTAACTTCAACCTGTCAATCACCCCAAAGGTGGGGTGGTGGGACAAGCAATTCTACAGCGGGGAGGTGGGACAAGCCAGGAAGTGCATAAAAGGTGGCACTCAGCCCTCCCCCCCAGGCTTTTCACTGCTCTCCAACCACCTCTACAGGGGCCAGGCTCTCTGAGAAGGGTCCTCGCTGTACCGACTTCCACCCTGCAGTGAATGTTGCACATCCAGGATGGCACTGCCCCCATGAACACTCTGCCAGTCTAGGCCCCAGCACTCCTCCCTCCACACTCAAAGCCCAGCTCAGCCTCAGGCCAACGCGCCGGCCTTTCCTCTAACCCCAGGTCCCACTAAGCGACGCTTCCAGCACTGGAAGTGGCTGGCTAAGAGTTACCAGCTGGAGAAGTGACTCTCTTTGCCATGTGCACGCTGTCCCTCCCGGGCCACAGGTGAACTTGTATCCATTCCACTCCCTGAGCTCGGAGCTGGTGCACAGGGAGCATGTCACCACCAGGCTCCGGCACCCCCCACTAGCAGGTTGTATTAGACATTCCCCCCAGAAAAGCACACTTGTGCCTCAAAATTAAGTTTTTGGTCTGTGACATTTTGTGATGACATTAAAAAGAACAAGCTAGGAACCTGGCTAGCATGGCCAGCACAGCTGAATCAGCTCACAGAGCCATGAGTCACCATAGGCCACACTGTCATAGCATGTCACTGACCCGAAAGCTGTTTCAAGCACTTTGGTATAAAATATTATTTCAGATTTTAAAAGTCTGAACTAGGAAGAAACATCTTATTAAAAAGCATCTTCAGTGGCGCCTGTGGCTCAAAGGAGTAGGGCACCAGCCCCATACGCCGGAGGTGGTGGGTTCAAACCTGGCCCCGGCCAAAAGCTGCAAAAAAAAAAAAAGCATTTTCATTTCTAGAAGACAGACAGGTATGTGGGTAATACTCCCAAATCCTATTTTAGAGCTCCGAGTTAATAAAATCCCTCCTCTGCCTTTTCCCATTTTTAACTTGAGAAGACATCCACATTCCTATTTTTACCCCTCAATACTTTTCTCTCTCTCTCTCCTAATCTCCCTTCTCTCTTCGCCATGTGCCTGACCAAAAAGGAGGTTCCTAAAAGCAGCAGCAGGCCGGGTGTGGTGGTGGCACCTGCAGCTCCAGCTATTGGCAGGCCAAGGCAGGAGGGTTGAGGAGCCAGGGAGTTGGAGGCAGCGGTGAGGTGTGATGAGGCCACCACACTCCGGCCTGGGTGGAAGAGCAAGACTCTGTCTCTAAAACAAACAGAACTCACAGACTGAATAGGACAGGACAATGGGAATGTAAACACATGGGAAACACCCCAAAATAGGTGTCAAGATCATGAGGCAGTGTCACAAATAGAGATGCGTCTGTGACAAACAGGGTCACGCAGACACACACAGCAGGGAACACAGCAGTGGGAGGCAGAGGAGTCTCACGTCCTAGGGGCGGACAGGGCTCTGGTGCAGCGGCCGGAGCCTCTATGGATGGCCTTGGATGAAGCACCCACCCACCAAGAGGCTTCCTGAGTTTCCACACCTCAGCTCTCTGCCCACTGCAGATCCCATGGGTCCCCCTCGGGGCAGCCAGGTATATCAGTCAAGGCAGGGCTGGCCGCTCCCAGGCGGAGCCCCTGCCTTCCTTGCTCAAGTTCAGCTGATGTCAGTGCCTCCAGGGTAGGGCAGGGCAGGTAGCACGAGCGTATGCGTGCGCGCGCGCGCGCACACACACACACACACACACACACACACATACATGCACACACACATGCATGCACATCCATGTTGCCGCCAGACCAGGGCCCATTCACACAGCTCTCTGGTTTTCCTCATCTTGCCCCTGGCAAAAGAAATCATCCCCCTTCATCCTAGAGCATCTCTCAGCCACCTCCCAGAGGTCCAGCCTCTATCAGTTCCTGGGAAGCATCCCGAGACACCCCATTCTCCCCGGGAGGCCAGCTCTGGATGGCGGGTGCCCATGGGACGGAACCCAGGCTCTGACCCACAAACACTGGTGAGCTGTCCATACCGGCTGATCACTGGGACAGACTCCAAGGGCTGAGGATGATGAAGGAGCTCAGCCAGCAGGGAGGATATTCTCATGACAAATGGCCACCGCACAGCATGCAACCTGCACATCACAACACACCAGCACCAGGTCCAGAGTCAGCACAAGGCAGGCTCTGACGGTGCAGATGCCCCGGGAATGTGCTTCTTCACAAGATCAGAGATGGCTGTCACTCAGAGAGAGGGGACCGACAGATGATTTCACTCAGAGAGAGGGGACCGACAGATGATTGATAGGGTATAGTAAAGAGATGGTTGACACATAGGTTATAACAGATGATAGTTGATAAATTATAATAGCAAGATATAGAGATAGATGTGATACAGATGATTGATAGACAATTGATAGGTTACGACAGAGATGGATGACTGACCTATAGGTTATACAGATGATATTTGATAAATTACAATGGAGATACAGGCATGGTATAGTAGATGACCGATACGTGACAGAGATGATAAGTAGGTGACAGGCCACACCAGGGAGACAGATAATTGATACATAGGTTAGGATGGAGAAATGACAGGTAGCTGGTAAATCGCAATAGAAAGAGACAGATATGGTATAAATAGATAATTGATACATATTAAACAGATAATAGATGATTGGTAGGTTAGAACACATAGGGAGATTATAGAGATGTATTACACAGATGGACAGATAACAACAGAAAGAATAAAGGCCCATCTCCCCCACAGGGTTAGTGGGAATGGCACGGGACGCCCTGCTGGAGATTCTGAATCTAGCGCCTGGCACTGTTCTTAGCCCTGGGGGGGAAGGGGGTGTTTGAAGGCTGTCCTGCCAGTGTTACCTCCAGTCTCTGGTGGAGGTGAGAGGTCCACTCTTTCTACCCTTTCCAGACCCACCTGCCACCCTGGCAGAGCCCCATCTCCCCACCCCCGTCACCTGGGCAGAGATGGCACTTCCTCCCTCACCCCTCAGGATGTGGTCCTGGCCCTGCCACTCCCAAGGATGTGTCTGCTGACACTTGCACAGGCCACCTGTGGGACTCCCCTGACTCCAGGCAGAGGCAATGTGCTGTGGCTGGGGCACGGTGGGTAGGCATGGCACGGTGGGCAGGATGCATCCCTGGAGACCAGCGTGCAGGTGGCCACCTCTGGACCCTCAGCCCCAGGACCAGAGCACAATCACACCTGCCATCCCCAGAGCCATCATGTGGGACGGGCCACAGCGGGATATCCACATCATGGAAACCCCGCCTCGCAGCAGGCTTTCTTGGGAGCCTGACAGCAGGGCACTGGCAGCCCACAGGCAGGAAATATTCCATCACTGAACACAGCAGAAACAGAATGTCAAAAATAGGAGATACTTCATGCAAGGGTAGGAGGCCTGAACATGGGCCTTGCTCCATGGCTGACCTATGGGTAACTCTGAAAAGTAGTACACTTACCTGCCCCTTAGATGAAGGGAGGAATTTGGATTCTACCCAACTTTAAGATTTTACATTAAGAGTAAATGTTTCAAAAACAGATTTGAGGCCCATGTTGGTTGAATTTTATAGGCCAACTCAGTTGGGCCCTGACGCACAGAGGTGTGTGGTCAGATATCCCTTGGGGGAGCTGTGGGCATTTCTGGTGAGATTGGATTTAGGTCAGAGGATGGAGGCCTCGCCACAACCAGATCCACCTCACAGCACCCTGAGGACATCAGGTCCCTTCTGCGGAGCACAGAACAAGGAAGGGGCTGAGCATGGGGCTCTCTGCCCGACTGCCCTGGCTAGCACATTACCCCCTTCTGTGTTCAGACTCACACTGGAACTCACAGCATCTGGGGCTCCAACTAGAAGAGCAACCTCAGCCCCTGGGGCCACCCTCAGCTGAGGGGACAGTGGGGCACAAGAGGACCCAAGGCCCATGGCCTTTACGCTCAGCACAGGGACAGAGACAGAGTCCCAGGGAGGCCACTGCATTTCTATCAACTGGCCTGTAATGACCCTCTTGGAACAAGAGCATTCTGCATATGGTCAGGAAGTCACATCAAAAGGTCAGGCCAGAGGCCAGAGCTGGCTGCTCATGCCCTGTCTCAGCTGCACACTGAGGCACCTGCACCTGCCATGAGGGCATACTAGCAGCTCCTGCAATCAGGCAACACTCCCAGAAGTATCTTTCAGCCCAGGCAGGCTTAGTGACAATGTCCCCCGCTAGCCTAAACCGGGCCTCAGGCAGAGCCCAGTAGGCCTCTCAGTCCTGGGGACTGCTGGCAGGTGTGGGCTCTTGCTACCTGGGACAGAGCTAGCCTGAGAGCCAAACTGAGCCACATCCTCCCCAACTCACACCATCCTTATCACAATGCCCTCCCATCATGCTGTCCCCATGTAACACCCTCCTGACTGTCTCATTCACCTTTACAGTGTCCTGTGGAGCTCCTTGCTAGTGAGTAACCTGGGACACTCACTGCCAGGAGACACGGTGAGCACCCGCAGAGCACACGGTGCCTGGAGCTGGACAACCACCTCCCACCAGCACATAGGGTGGCTCCAGGCACATGGGGTGGCTGAGAGCCTCATGTTTAGTGAGGCCTGGAACCTCAGCAGGTCGCACTCCCAGGAGCCCTCCCCACCCTCCAGGCTAGACGCCTGACCAACTCTGCAAACTCCCCAGTAAAGACGTCCATGTCAGAGTCAACTCTGGTTCAGGCAAAACCGCTAAATTCACAGGGTCAGCATTGACCATTCGACTGTCTGACCCCGAGCCTATTCCCAGTTCAGCTCAGTCTTCATCCCCCATCCTGGTGTGCTGGCTGGAGAATGTCAGGGTCCAGAGAAAGCCTGGTGTCCCCAGGCATCAAGAGATAGGTACATCCAAACCAGAGCAGCCCCTGAAGACACAGCTGCATGAAAAGAAGGGCCCAGGTGAGGTGGGGAGGGAGGGTCCCCCACATGGCACAGGGAGGAAGAGACCCTCCCTGCTGCCCGTGTAAGCCTGGGGTCTTGCCTCTCAAAACACCACCGCCAGGCAACCACCCGGCCCCGCACACCAGAGGAGGCCTGCCAGTGCCACACAGGACAGGCAGCCCTCAGAATATCCAGGACTGTCATTACTGTGTGTTTCTGATGAGGAACAGGATAGCTAAAGTCTGCATCCAAGAGCCACAGGGGTGGACACGGACCATGGCAGCCCAGCCCTGCCAACCCCCACAGGCAGAGGCCACAAAGAGCTGGTTCCACCCACGACACACAGACCTTCCTCTCACGTCTTCTTCATCCTTCTCCATCCCGTTTACAAAGAAATAACTATATAAAAAGTGAATTTCCAATTGTTCTCATTATAGACGCTTTCTTAAAGAGAAGCAAAAAGAAGAAACTACAGTGCTTCCACCAACCCCACAATGCTTCTCTCAACACCGAATGTAACTTTGAAAACCTCTATTCAGTCAAACCACATATCAACTTTTATTGAAGCCTGATTTTTCCTTCTCAGAACAAGAAAATTCCATCTTTCCAGGCCAACAAATGGCCTCACAACTCCATTATGGAGGGATGTGCTCTTACTGACCAAATTCCCTCTCACTGAACATTTGATCACAGTGAAAATAAGGATGGCTCAGTAACTACAGCACAGTGGTTAGAGCACCAGCCACATACACAGAGGCTAGTGAGTCTGAGCCTGGACCTGGCCAGCTAAATAACAATGGCAACTGCAACAGCAACAACAAAAATAGCCGGGCGTTGTAGCTGGTACCTGTAGTCCCAGCTACTTGGGAGGCTGAGGCAAGAGAATTGCTTAAGCCCAAGAGTTGGAGGTTGCTCTGAGCTGCGATGCCACAGCACTCTACCGAGTGTGACACAGTGAGACTCTGTCTCAAAAAGAAAGAAAATAACAATGGTTTGGTCACAGCAGGAACCAAACAGCACAACAGTGTGGAGGGGAGCAGGGCCTGTGGCAGAGCAACTGACCGTTCAACTCTGAGAAGCACCCAGCCAATCACCATGGGGACCCCGCAACCACATAGCCCAGCTCCCCGCGCACCCTCTACTACAGCTCATGTGAATGATCTCTGCAAAGAACTGCCACAGTTGGCCTCATCCCTGCTGGGGCAAAGAAGGCTTGGAGCAAAGACAAAGGCACCAGAGAGGAGGGCGCCGCCTCAGAACCATCAGTCTGGCTGTCTCTCCCACCTACACAGTCGGTTGTCTTCCCATGGTAAAAACACATGTTGCCTTTCCCATCGTAACCACAGGGCGCAGGTCGGGCGAGGGCCCGGGCACCAGGGCACCATCCCCTTCCAGCCCACAGATCCACGGAGCTCTCTCACCTGCCTGCCCAGCCCCTGCACCACCTGGACTTTCTGCCCGAGAGTCAGACGACTCCAGAGTCTTGGCATCACAGACCGTCTGTGTCTTTGTGCTTGGCTCATTCACGGAGCTCATTCCCCATACCATGGGGCAGCCCTGTGACCACCTACCTTTCCGAGGCGGAGCAACGTTCTGCCACATGGACAGACCACACATTTTCATCCATTTACACATCGATGGACACTTGGGCTGCCTCCACCTCTGGCCACTGTGAGTGGCGCTGCCGTGAACACAGGCATGTAAACACCTGTGCATGTCCTGTGTTAGGAGCGCGCCCACAGGAGGGCATTATTAGTCTTTCTATCAGACCCAGGGAAACAGATGAGTGTTCTGGTTTAGATAGGGACAAAACATGGGTTTTGCCTTTTTTTAAATTTTCAGACTAATATGAGGGCACAAATCATTAGGTTACATTGTTTGCATTTCTAAGGTGAAGTCCAAGTTATAGTTAAGCCCCTCGTCTGGGGGTGCTGTGTACCCTGCATTGTGCCCATTAGGTGAGAGCTGACCAGCCCCTTCTTCCTCCCTTCCCTTATCTCTCCTCCCCCCTCCTCCCTACTTAAATACACTTGTGTTTTTCTCTTGTGTCGGCTTTTGCATTTTTAAAAATTAATTGCCAGATTGCTGGGTGAATGTGGAACTGAACTGATATTCTCTGAGATCTCACTAGGCGCTGGACCTTGGTGGGCAGGATGCGTGAGACCGGCCATCTCACACTCGCCCAAGAAGGTCTCACACCAGATCCTGGGGGGTGACTTCATCTCTGCTCAGCAGCACCACGGCACGGGCACAACCATTCACCTGTGTCAGACCAGGAAACCCAACACAGGCACTCTTTACATGAAGCCCTTTGAGAACAGGAGTCAGCTCTGCAAATGTTATCCCTCCAGTCAAAAACATTTGGTTTGCCAAAAAAACAAATAGGAATCAGCATCGTGAATAGCATTGAATGAAGACAGCCATTCTACCTCCTGTAAATAAACACTGAGGCCGTTCAGCACTTGCCTTAGAGGAGAGATCTTTCCCTCTGGCCCATGTGACTGGATTGGCTAATTGGGTATTTCCCAGCCCATCTGTCAGAATGGCTCATTGACATGTCAGGGCATCCCTGGCCCACACAGGCAGCAGTACATGGGGCAGGAGGGCAGGGCCAAGGACCAGGAGCCCTGAGTCGTCATTGTACCAGTTTTCTGCCCTGTTCATCTTGGTCAAGTCAATAAATTCCAAAACTTCAGGAAGATTTAGTAGAATGGGACATCAGGATATACAGTTCTCATACTTCTGGGAAGCCAGAACATTCCAGTGACTCTAGAAGTCACAACCCCAACAGTTCTGTTGAGTATTTCAGCATATTTTTCAAAATTACAAATTTGCTGCACCTGTTTCCATAGAAAAACTTCTTTTCGGCTCAGGTCTGAAAGGAAAACTCACTCCCAACAGCTCCCACAACACCTGCTTCTGCTACACAGGAGAGCATCTCGTCTGCTGGGCACTGGCAGCCTCAAGAGCTGCATGTTCTCCCACAGACACACCGGAGACCACATGGTCACAAATGCACCGGAAGGTTTGGTGATGCTTTTTTTTTTTTCTTTTAAAACTGAAACGTTTTCTGACCATTCATCAGCTTCAACACTGTTCCAGACCATATAGTACTAAGTGTGGCCACGTGGCCAGCACCTCATCCTCACCAGGATGTGAGTCAGAGCACAGAAACTTGGGGCTAACCTGCATCTTGACTGCACTCCCAAGTCTGACCTTAGATCTCACCTACGCCGTGACTGCACACAGACATGTGACCTCGGGTCTAACCTGCGCCATGACTGCACACAGACATGTGACCTCGGGTCCATCCTGTGCTGTGACCACACACAGGTGCTTAACAACCCCAATGACTGGAAACACATCACAGCTGGATAATCCCCATTAGGAAACACGATTCCTACAGGGCAGACAGCAGGGCCAGACCCTCACTAGTGGATGCCACCCCTACCATTGCACTGGCCGTACCTCTGTCTGGAGTCAGTGGGACATCACAATTTGTGTGAAGCTTCACAGCCAAGCAAGTGTAGTCCCAGGTCAGGCTTCCTGATAGAAGTCACAGAGCACCTTCATGTGCAGGACCAGAGCCCTTCTTTCCACTGATGCCAACTGCAATGACACAGTGGACAACAGACCTGGGCCTTCTGCAGGGCTCACATTAGCCCCAAGGGAAGCCTTCTCTGGGAGTGACTGAGCGGCCTGCAAACCACAGGTGTACTGCTGTCCCTGCTGGGGGCTGGCAGTGGGGTTTGGCGTCTCTGAGGCTTCATGGTGTGTCCCTTGTGTGTCCTCGTCCAGCGGTGTGGGGAGCACTCTGGGCCTCACCACAGGGGCAGTGATCTCTCTGGAGGTCCCACTGCCAACACCATCGCCCTGAAGGGCACAAAGCCTCAGCCTCACTCCTGAATCTTCCCTCACATGAAAACAATCATAAAACCAGTGGAAATGCAAATCAATGCAGTGGCATCCAAGGCTGTCTGCATTAAGACACCCACTCCATCTCCCACAAATAAACTCAGCGTTATGTTAAAATTACGTCTTATTAATAGCCCACTTAGCACTTAAAAGCAGCATCGGCAACCCTTACACGGAGGCTGTGCGGTTGCTTGGGCAGCCTGAGAAGCATGTGCTTAGTGAACCCCATGAGAGGGGAGCTCTCCAGTGTCCCACTCTTAATAATTCATCCAATATCCTCTGTTGTGCCTCCAGAGCACTGCCATGCAGCTCCAGACAGCTTGCAGCAAGTGGTCAGGACCAAGGACACGATGGACACTGCCAGGGCATGTGCCTGGTAGAGACAGATGCAGCTTAAAATCTCGTGTGTCCACAGGCACCAAAGCCTTCCTCACCCTGAGAACAGGCCCTTTAAAGACAAAAATGTCCTCCCATCCACTCCAGCACCAGGGAACGGTAAACAGGCTGACAGCAGGGACTCGCACAGGCCACAGGGCAGGGGTGGTCCTCCAGCAGTCACTACCCACAGCCAGACCCTCACCACGCCAAGCTGCTCACACCACCTGGTGTGACTGAGACAGAAGGTTCCCCTGAAACGCCACATACAGACACATAGCTGGAGACCTGGGCTGGGGTCCCCAGGAGGCTTCCTGGAAAGGGCAGAATCACTCTGACCGATGATGTGGCATTAACTCCATAGTGGCCGTTCACTTGAAGCTTAAAGTGGAAGTACTGAAATGGCGCATAGATGGGGAACACCCAAGGGAACACAGGTGTCCCGAGACACGAGTCTAAATCAGCAGCCGTCTGTACATTGGCTGTGACATTTCACAGTCTGAACTTCAGATGAAGCAGCACCAACACCCAGCTGGCAAGAGCTGAGAACAATGACCAAGCTCTATTTCCAGCTATAGAAAGGAGACTTGATTACAGCAAATGCTACTCCCGCCGAGCTAATCACACAGCATTCAGATGCTCCAGCCCATGGGGTGAGAGTGCAGATGTGCAGCCTGCAGCCCTCACCCCAAACATCCAGGTGTCCTTGCTGGCTCAGGCCACACTGCAGAGCTCACAGGGCCCTCAGGAGGGGACACCCATGGGCATAGCTCACACCCTCACCTTCCCCAAGAGACTAGAGAGATGGGCAAGGTCTTAGATGAGATTCCCGTTGCTCAGCAAATGGTCTTTCCATTTATAAGATCTATGCACAGCAAGTTCTGTACTTCCAAGAGTGGGGTCACCCTTTACACCCAGAAAAGTTCCACAGTAAGGCGTTAAGACTCAGTGTGTCCCCGAGACACACACCAGGGCAGCTCCTATATCAGGGGCCACCATGACGTCCAACACAGGGAAGGCCTCCGGGCAGCGCTCGGCACTCAGGGAGCTGCTGCTGTTGGCAACGACTCTCAGCCCAGGGGCCATCTGCACACATAGATCCGCCTCGGTCACCCTTATGGCTGGCTGCAGGACCTCCTGTGTTGTGAAGATGCTATGTTTAATCAGTCTCCTGTGTAGGAAAAATTAAGTTGTTTCCAGTATTATTTTATAATCAAAAAATATAGCAATGGAGATGCTTGTACAGATACCTCCACATGTGTGTGCACATATATTTGTAACAAAAGTCCCTACACGTGGAATTTCAGGGTCACAGAGCTGTGCATTATGTGATGGCTGAACTGCCCTCCACCTCCCCCAACAGGATGCAAGGTGCCAAGCACCCACCCACCCCAGCATGGCCAGCCATGTGACTGCCACCCGAGCACAGGAGGTGGGGGCTAACCCCACCCAACCACCCCAGACCACCCATCTGGACCCTTACCTCTCCTGCAGCCTTCAACTCTACCTAGACTAGTGGTTCTCAACCTTCCTAACACCACGACCCCTTTTTTTTTTAAGAGACAGAGTCTCACTTTGTCACCCTTGGTAGAATGCCATAGAGTCATAGTTCACAGCTACCTCTGGGCTTAGGCGATTCTCTTGCCTCAGCCTCCTGAGCAGCTGGGACCACAGGCCCCTGCCACGACACCTGGCTATTTTTTTGTTGTTGTTGCAGTTTGGTCGGGGCTGGGTTTGAACCTGCCACTGTGGGTATATGGGGCCGGTGCTCTACTCACCAGGACCCTTTAATACAGTTCCTGTAGGTTGAGACCCACAGGTTGAGAACCACTGACCTAGACCCTTTTGCCCCAACACAACAGCCTCAAGAAATACCAGCAGTAAGGTCCAGAAAGGGGACCACAGCCCAGCAGGCCACAGGTCCTTCCTCAGCCCCAGGAGATGGCTCTGTGGCCTAAACGCACCAGGAAAATAGAGAATGGAGGCCTTGCTGGGAGCTAAAAGAAGTGTAATTCTTGCTAGGAAGAACGAGGGAAGGGGCCACATGGAATTCGCATCTGCCCTCCCATCAGTGTGTGCCTGCCCTGTGTGGCTTTATACTCACGAGAGACTGCAGGGGACCGCCGGCCAGGCGTGTCCATACAATGCCTTCATACAAAGTGCAAAAGATGCTCCCTGAGCATCCCAGACCCAGGGATGCAGACACCACTTAGAAAGTTGTCTTGTAGGGAGAGAGGCAAGGACCTAACCAGTGGGGGCCAAAGTCCTGCTGCTTTATAAGAGTGTGACGTCCCAGGGACCCACTGTGCCACCCCCACCCAGGCTGAACGGCAGGACTGCCCATGTCTGCAGCTTGGTGATGTGACTCCCGGGGCTGCAGTCCATGCAGTCCCAGCTGTGAGTGTACAAACACTGATGAGAAGACAGGACTAAATGAGCAACTTTCAATACAACTGCACCAAAGGGGGCTCTGCCAATTCCTAGGATCCGTCCTGAAGGCGACACCAGGACCGTCTGACAGAGACATAGGCTGAGGCTGGGAGCTGCGGCTCACGCCTGTGATCCCAGCAGTCTGGGAGGTGGAAGCAGCTGGATTGCCTGAGCTCAGGAGTTTGAGATCAGCCTGAGCAAAGCAAGACCTCATCTCTACATTGTGGTAGGTGCCTGTAGTCCCAGGGTTTTTGGCCGGGGCTGGGTTTGAACCCACCACCTCCGGCATATGGGGCCAGCGCCATACTCCTTTGAGCCACAGGTGCTGCCCAAGAGGAACTCTTGAGTCCAAGAGTTTGAGGTTGTTGTGAGCTGTGCCACCATGACACTCTGCCCAGGAAGACTCTGTCTCAAAAAAAAAAAAAAATAGAAGACATAGGTTGAGATCCCAGGAGCGGCCCTGTCACCACATGTCCTTATGTTCTACACAAGGGAAAGATATACCATGTCTAAGCCCCAGGCACGTCTCACCCCCAGGTGAGGTGCTGGGCCCCTCAGAGCTCACCTGCCCCTGCAGCCCTCAGTGCCGCCCTCTGCACACTCAGCACTGCTATTCTCCAAAGTCTGAGCCATTTCCCTTCCTGTGCAAATCTCTTCCTGAGATGACAGGTAATTCTGCTAACACTGAAGAGCAGTAGAATTGCCTGTTTCCTCCACTGACATCAGGGGCCCTGTCCACCAGCAACGTGGAAAGAGGAAGTCAGGGCGAGTCCAGGTGACCATGTGGCCTGTCCCCACAAGTGTCCTTAGCCTCTGACCCCCAAGCACAGCACAGATGGTGCTGTGTGTGCCACAACCAGTAAAGGTCGGGGTGCCCTGTCCAGGAGAGACAGTGTCCTTCCTGATTTTCTGAATTTCCTCCCAAAGGTCTCCAAAGAGGAATGGATTGTTTGTTTTTTCATCATTTTTTCTGGTGGGGAAAAGTGTGAGGAGCTCCCCACCACCCTCTCTCTGCATTTTCCTAAGTTCCTGTGGACTCAGCTAGTTCTTCACATGCACAGCCACAGACTGAACAAACCCTGAAGGAACCACGGCCTCCTGGTGCACAGCCACCTAGCACACTCCTCACCTGCCACATGCTGGGGGAGTTTCTCCCAGGGTCCCCTGGGCTGCTAGTCAGCCACAGAGATACTGGCCCAGCCGTCCACACCTGTAGCTGCACCTTCACCCCCAGAACACACCCACTGCACAGCCATGCTTATTTTAGGAAGGCTTCTCATTGTGTGATGTGAAATGTCATAGCTGACACTCAGAGGCCCTGCTGAGGGCCTCAGCTGTGGCTCTAGCTGGTTAAGGACAAATAAGCAAGTTCCTGCCACCTGCTGAGTGGGAAAGGGGGAGAGGGAAGGGTGCACTCCACAGGCAGGAGGGGCCCCCAAAAGCATCCAAGTTAATTAGCTGACTGGAAACATGGGGGGAGGGTATGTTGGGCAGGACACAGCCCTTGAGGAGTGAGGTCAGGGCTCAGGAGGGCCCACGAGGACCAGGTGGCCACATCCCCTACCCACTGCCAGGAAGAGAGCGCCAGGACCCCGCAGAGGACAACTCACTCCCTCCGCTGACCCAGGCACGTGGATACCTCATAGTCACCCCAACCCTAAGCCTGGTCTGGATGTGGATGTGACCTTCACACTAAGGACGGTACTTGCCTTATTAGAAACTCATGTTTTAAACTGTGCACCTACGGTGTCAAGTTCAAAGTCCTCATTTTATGGACAGGGCAGGGAGAGTCTGCCAAGCTCACACATGATACACAAAGGCTTGGTGACCCTCAGAGCAGAAGAATAAAAACAGCTGCAGGTTTTAGACCTGGTTTTTTCTTCCTTTTTTCCTCCTTTTTAGAGTCAGGGTCTCCCTCTGTTGCCCAGGCTGGAGGGCAGCGATGCAGTCACAGCTCCCTACAGCCTCCAACTCCTGGGCTCCAGTGATCCTCCCACCTCAGCCTCCCAGAGAGCTGGGACCACAGGTGCCACTGCACCCGGCCCGGCTTACATGTCCTTCCCTAAAACCCCGGGGCAGTGCTATCAGTGTGAATCATGAACCTGATTTACATGACACAAAATTGAAAGATTTACTAAAAATACTCTAAACAAATATTCCTGGAGCAAACATACTTCGTAGAAATATTCTTTTTATTCTTTAATTTCATAGACTAGTAACCTTTTTAAAAAATTGGAGAAACGTGTATGTAAGGTCACCAAATCTATGGTCCCAGTGAAATTGTTTAAAAAAAACCTTGGACCTGCTATCAAGATCACTTTTGAAAATGAAAAACAAATCAGTAACATCAAAATATGCACATAGACCTCAGAATATTAAAAAAAAGTTTAACTGAACATATCTGACTTGATAAATGCAGTGTCTGGATCCACGATGGGCCTGCATCACTGCACACTAGCCCTGCAGAGGGGACATCTGGACCCACAGCCCCTGCTCCCATTTCCAAAGCTCTGCCCAAACATCCATGTGGGCCTCTCCCAGACCACACCTCACTTGGTGCCCGTGCTGACCTGCAGCCACAAATCAGGGCATGTGGGTGGAGATCCCAGAAGGAAGCATCACTGACAGGCCTGGAGACATCACACCTAGGCCTCCCAAACTGTCACACCTAGGCCTCCCAAACTGAGGGCCAGGGCCTGGGCCTGGGCTCCTACCCCTCCAAGCAGCCGGGGACCTGACCCGACTCATCTAAAAAGTTAAAGTGGAACCCAGAGGGGCTGGAACAGGGCTGGGAGGGCCTGAGGCTGCACACTATGCTGCCCACACATGTCCACGTGTGTCAGAGCCTCAACCAGACGCTTACCACAGAGAGGGGAGACACTGAGAGGCCGCCACGCAGGGAGCTGCCAGAGGCCAGGTCTGAATCACCAGAAGCCAGGAATGACAGTATCCACTCCTGAGGCTTTGCTGACCACATGTTCTCCTCACCAGTGACAGGAAGCCCCAGCCACGGTGATAATCACAGCAGTGATACCACCCGCCACGCTGCTAACAACCACACTTAGTCTCAACATTCAATTCACCTGCAACTCAGACTTTCTAAAAGATCATTATTTCCAATGGCAAACCTGGAGCTTCCAGGAATGACAATGAACACCTGGAAACCCCCAAGGGCTCTCCTACCTGTCTCAAATAATCCCCTCAGAAACATGAAGAATTGGGTATTTTGTTTATGGTATAAATTCAGAGAAATTATACATAAAGTCTTTACTTCTCTTGGCTTCTAATATAAGTGTAAGTGCAATTGGGAAAGATGATCAGATCAGGAGGATGAGACCACCTCTCAGCTAGTCAACATGGAGCCCTAATGCATTTAACCTATGGTTGGCCCATATCCATGTTCCCCACATTTTCAGAAGTCACCTGCAGTTTCTGACTCTGCTAGATTTCTCTTTTCATTCTCTTGAAAAAGCTCAGTTCCTGTTACCTTAACTGTTCAAAATTTGGGGTTGGCTACTTGTGGAATCCGGGAGCAGACACCGAGCAAAGGCAGGTCCAGGGCACTGACGCCCAATAGCTGAACTTTCACAGAGGCCAGGACCACGTCTGTGGCCAGTCTGTAGGGCGCATCAATCAGATGGAAGTTTTAGGAGCTCAACCTCAGCCTATTTTCAGCCAAAGCAGAGAGACACCAGATGCCTCATGGAAGTGACACTCTCCAAGGGACAGAGCTGGACATGCAGGGAATCTCCACAGCAGCTCTGTGGAGGCCTCATCCACATTCCTGTAGACCCCTGCTGAGAAACAGAGCTGCCACTGGTGGGCCAGGTCTGGTTCCAGCCAAACGCTGGCATTCCAGGGGACAAATGCCATGCTGGGCTGGGTTCAGACTGCACATGCTAATTGCTGCTGAGAGCTGGGTTAAAACCAGGCTCCACATGGAAAATGCATCAGCCGCCAATGGCTAATTTTACCGGCTGCTCTGTCTACTTACAAGTTGAATGTTTTACTGTTGTATCCAGAATTGACATGCACTTTGAATGAGGTCCTTTCCCTTTGGAAACCAGGTCAATCCTTCTTCTGAAAATTCCTTTCACCAAACAAACCATTTCCAAATGCATCTTTTGAACTGCACATAGGACACTGCCTCAGAAACCCAAGGGGCTCTGGAGCCACGTGGCAGCTGAGTGCCCAGCACGGAACAGAAAGTCCACTCTCCTCTTCAGCAAACTTGGAGGACAAAGGGGCTCTCACACAAGCATTCTATGTCTGTCTGCCCCTCAAAATGCCAAGCTTGAAGGGAACCTACTCTTAGAATTTTCTTACCAAAGTGATGCTTCTTTAGTCCTGGTCCTAAAGAGGACTTGCTATTACAAAAATGCTGAGCCGAGAGCTCGCTTCTTCATGTTAGTGTCACCACATTATAAAAGATCTGATAAGCCAGCAAGTATTCTGAACAGAGACATTTTATGGACCCCCAAGTGGTGAGTTCCACAGGAGGCATTTTCATTCCTTGCCATCATAGGAATGTGAAAATCTCCAAAAACAAGTTGTCCTTCTCCAAATGCCAAAATTGCTTTGGAGAGGCAAACCAAACATTTGAATCAGACACCTGAAAGAAACCCAGCTCGGAAGGCTAACCCAGCCACTACCCCTATAAGCACTTTAAACCCCCTTGGAGCAGACCCAGCAAGTGCACAGGCTCTGGCATCCCTGAAACAGGGCACCTTGGCAAGTCACAATGGTCCTAGCTCCCACACCAATACAAAGCAAAAGCTGGAGGCTGTGTCCTAACCACATGTGCAGTTTGTCTGCTGGGACCTGCGCCCCACAGGGGCTGCCCTTGCCCATTCTGGGACCACTCGCTGGAGAGACAGGAGAACCCAGTCCCAGAACCATAGCCTGGGACTAGATGTCCCACGACACATCCCTCACCCACAAGCCTCAGACTCTCCCTCGGTATGTAAATCACTCTCTTCCAAGGAGATGGAAATGTTCTCCTACTGAGCTTATTCTGGAGGCACACAGAGCTCTGGGGTGGAACTCGGGGTGAGAAAGGAGGTGGTCTCCTGGATCTAACACAGCACAGTAGACCAAGAAAGGTCATTTCTACTATGATAACTTCCCAATTACACTGAGGAAGCAGCTCGCGCCCCACACCCACCACACTCCGCCCCCAGAACCACGGCCATTCTTGTGCTGAGAAGGGCGTGTCCCAGCCTTCTGCAACTGGGATTTGTGCTATTGAGGGAAAGAGACAAAATAAAATGCCCTCCCATCCACCTGCACAGATGAAATTTACATGGAGTCATCACGACAAAGGCTGTCGTCCTAGTTAGAGGCTGCTGAGGACAAAGCAACTCTCAAGGCCAAAGTCCAGTTTTTGAGGCCCCTGTGGAGCCACCCACTTAGCAGCCACAAGGCAGACTAGCAAACAGAAGCGGTTTCATGTGCACAGAGGTAGGTGTTCCCAGGGACCCACCCACCCTTACTTCCTGTTAGATATTTAAACAGTGACTGTGGCACAGTTGTTGGAGATAGCACGAATTAAAAGCAAAAATGTCCTTCCTTAACAAACCCTGCTTCCATGCGGTTTCCAGGCAGCAAAAAAAGTAGGTGGACTGTTTTCTGCCTCTTGGTTTTCTGGCCTTCTATCAACCAGGATGGAAAAAACTAAGTCCAGCTGGCTCTACATTTATGAAGGTCAATTTAGCCTAATGTGGAAACAGCTGCCAGGTGCTCTTATGCAGCTCAGAGGGTTATCTGCCATGAATGTGGCTGTTTGCTCTTGCTGGGAAGTGGGACACCTTGTCAGAAAAGATAAGAGAGGTTCTTCATTAGCCGAGGCCCACCTGGCCTCCATCTCCCAGGATTCAGCTGCCTTTCTCCCATCTCTTTCTTTTTTTTTTCTTTGAGACAGTCTCAAGCTGTCGCCCTGGATAGAGTGCCATGGCGTTGCAGCTCACAGCAACCTCATACTCTTGGGCTTAAGTGATTCTCTTGCCTCAGTCTCCCAACTAGCTGAGACCACAGGCACCCACCACAACACTCGGCCATTTTTTTAGTTGTAATTGTCATTGTTGTTTGACAGGCCTGGGCTGGATTCGAACCTGCCAGCTCTGATGTATGTGGCTGGTGCCCTAGCCACTTGAGCTACAGGCGCCAATCCTCTTAAGCTTTTTCTTTGCCTCTCCACACACAAAGAATCCTTAAACGAGCAATATATGCACATACCCAGGCATATCTCAGATATCTGCCACCCGGAGAGTTATTTTTAGTTTAGGCCACATTTGGTTACAAACATCTTTTCATAAGGAACTTGGAATTTCAAGGCAGCCCTGAAGCCAGATAGGGCAAGTGAACTTTCTTAATGAGACCACGCTGACGACAGTTCAGCTGGTCTACCCTCCTTCATGTCCTTCACCTCCTCCTAGTCCCATATCCCAAAATCCAGAGGAAAGTGAGTGAATAACTACATTCACAAATTAGATATTACTGCATCTCACACTGGCACAAAACAAACCCAGGATGCAGAAATTACTGTCATACCAAAGAGACATTGTTCATCAAAAGACAAGGCCCTGGGAAGTACTCAGGGTCACTGCTGCTACAGCCCTGCTCTTCGCAGGGAGCCAGTGGGGCCAGCAAGCCCGCACACTCCACAGCACAGAGATTGCCAGTGTGTGCTTCCACGGGGTCTAGCCCCACCACAGAGCAAAGCCAGAGAGAGAAAACCACACAAACCCAGTGCCCAGCTCTGCCTCCCGGGTAGATACTACTGAATGGTGACCTCGGTAACCAGGCGCAAGGGCTCATCAGCCTTAAAGAAGAGCCATCAGGCACCAGACACACAGCTAAGCTCAGCAGGGAGAGGAAGCCATTTGAACACCTCATCTGGCCTCTTCCCAGCCCCTCCAAGTCCAGCACATTTAGCTGCCATCACTGGACATAGGAAACAGACCCTGTGAGTGGGTCTGGTCCCACGGGTAAGCCCAGTACCTCCTCGCCCTGAAGCCGAGGGTTTTTCTGTGCTCCCACTTCCTTGCACCTTGCACAGCATCCCCTGAGCTGCTGGGAATGAAAGGAAGGAAACACCCAGCAGAGACACAGAAGAGGTAGGCCTGGAGGGCCCCTGCACTGTTCCACACCAGACCCCAAGAGCAAAGAGGAATTCATGCTTTTGTGGCAGGAAGGCTCATTTGATTTAAAAATAAACAATCATGCCATCTCGTTCACAAAACCAAACAGCCCCTGCACTGCTCTGCCCCTCCGCTCTGTGCCTGTGGGTGAATGAAATACACGTGCGGGTAAATCAGGAGGCAACAACAAAGGAACAAAACCAAGTCTTCTGTCTTTATAGTCAGGTGGGGCCGCTAGGCTGAAATCTGGATTCTCTAAGCAAAAGCTACATGAAAGGTTGACTCTATCTTTGGCAAATAAAATTCATGCTTCTTTAGCCCACGGGGAGGGTCCTTCACAAAACTACCCCTTCAACGTGAGGGGTGCCCCAGCAGGTTCACAAACCAGCGTCCATGGAGCTGAAGAATGGCTTAAAGCCCTTAACAAAAGGCTTATGTTCAAGTTAGACTCAAGAAAAGCGCACTGAGAACCTGCATAAAAGGTTCCCTGGAGGAGGTGACTGTGGGGTGGGGGCAGCTGAGAGAGGGAGAAAGGAAAAGCCAAGGACGATGTGTATAAGAGGAGATCGTTCCCTGACCCATTTTAACTTCAAGCAAAGTTGAGTCATATCATTGTAAAAGGTTCTGCGTCCTTCTGAGGTTGGATCTGATAATACACTCACAGATAACGCTGCAAGGGAGCCTTTCCCACCTAAAGGGCACAGGCAGAGTGGGTGGCTGGAGGGTGGGAGCTAAAGTGAGTGTGTCCTCCGAGGAGAGGGAGCTCAGGACACACCTGCTGGCATGGAGGCTCTGCCATAGCCTTCCAGGGACAAGCCAGTCTCTGGTGCTGCTCAGAGCAACAAGAATGAACTTGGAGGTGGCAGCTGTTGGTGCCCGGTA
Organism: Galagoides demidoff; assembly: GCA_963574575.1. NCBI lineage: Eukaryota > Metazoa > Chordata > Mammalia > Primates > Galagidae > Galagoides > Galagoides demidoff. The sequence continues at coordinate 35,566 of CAUYQV010070395.1, forward strand.
TCAGGAGCTCCTCCACTACCCAAGTGGTAAGGGCCCCTCGCTCACCCCAAGGCGCCCACCACAAAAGGAATCAGTCTTCAGGTCTTGGCAACATCCACCCCAGTTCTAACCACAAGGCTTCTGAGGCGAGAGGGACCAGGAGGCCTCATCCTGAATGTTAAGAGCTAAATTAATAAAAAGATTACAAGCAGCTGGGCAGGGCTCAATTTAAGTTTTCTCTGTGCATCTTCAGTCCTGGGTTGTATTTGGAACAATGCAATTGATATGAGATTATCAAACAAGATACAGACAAAAGAAAAAAATGGGAGTACCCCCCTCCTGTGAGTAGCACGAGGATAGTATTCTACAGATGTGCACAGAGTGGGGACAGGCAGAGGAGACACAGAGAGCTCATGCAGGCAGGAGAGGCCACACTTGACCCCAGGTGGCCTCAAAACACACTTCCAGGCAGGGTCCAGTTATGTAGGGGCGTGTTGGGTTATACCCAACACCTGGAGTCCTCAGAACAATTCCAATGATGTCTGGGTCCCTAACATCCCTTAAAAAGACTGGTCCATAATCTCCCTACAAAGCACAGCCCTCCATCAGCGGAGACAGCTCCCTTTTCAGTGATCCAATTCAGCTTCACTTGTACCCAAAATGATACTGGCCCATGAGGCAGGGCTGCCCAGCAACTTCCCAGGGTTTCTCCCCTGCACACTTCTGTCCCTGGGCTCCCTCTGCTCCCCTTCCCCCAGTCACCCCCCTCTCAGGGCTAGTGTGGCAAAGTGCTATGAACTAGCAGTTATGACAGGAAAGGCAGCTGCCTCCAACTGGCTCCATGATACCATCCCTTCCTAGGATGTGGGCGGGCCCTCTGTGCTGCCCTGCCTTTCCCCAGTCTGTGTCCAGCTCATGTTGGCCGGGGAGCACACAGGTCTCCCATGAGGTGACAGGCCGGCTCAAGCTGAACAAGGACTGTACCTCTTGGCCTTCCCTGTCAATCTGCAGCAAGGTACCAAGAGGTGACCCCAGCGAGAACGGGGAGCCCACCAGGGAAGAGCGCCCTGCCTGGGACAGGTGGAGGCCTGCGCTGGAGCATCCAGGGGCTAACGGGGTCTGACCTCAAAGTGGGTGGGCAGGGACGTCCCTTCCCACCCCAGTGCCCACTAACTTCAGGACAAGGGCAGATTAGAGAACGGTGAGGAGGTAAGGGGAGCCTCGGGAGATGCCCTACTCCCCACTGAAGTCCAGGCCATCTCATCTGAGGCCTCCTTCTCCCCAATTGTTGTTTGTTTAGGATTTTAATGAATAAAGCCACCAACCCTGGAGACCAGTGCTGAGGTAGCACTGCTGGGGTCCCTGCAGCTGGAACTGAATCCAAACTTGGCCCTTTACCTCCTCTCACTCCAATGTAATTCTGATCTTGGGGCCTCCTGGAAACACTGGCTTTATGGTAAATCTTAACAAATGAGATGAGCATGAAGGGAGGTGCCGGGGAAGAGGGTGCTCGCTCTGTCAAGAATCAGGCGCCCGCCTTGCTCCTCCCGCTTCTGTCACGGAAGGAAATGTCCTCTAATTCCCAGACGTGGGGAGAAGGCCGGTGGGACCAGATGGGGCCCTGGGGGCGCCTGGGCCACGCGGCACACGTGGCACGAACGCGCGCGGGGGCGTATCCACGCCAGGTCACCAAGGGCGCGGGCCCATGGCGCGCACACGAGCACGGCGGGGACGGACTGGCAGGCAGAAACCTTGGAGGGAGACCAGGAGCCCGAGGGGCGGCGGCCGCGGCGGGAGGAAACTGAGGCAGGGTGCGGACCTGCTCTGCGTCACGGTGGTAACCCACTGCCCGGAGCTTGCGGCTCAAAGCCTGGGGACTGCGCGCTGGAACCCCGGGGACCCCGCACCTCATCCGTGCTTCACCTGCGCACCCCTACTCATTTGCCCCTGCGCCCCTCCCTCTCTCGCCTCTGAGCCCCTCCCCCTGCACCCCTCCATCACTCTCCCCTGAGCCCCACCCCCGCGCCCCCCCCACTCACCCAGACGCCCAGGGAGCTGCCGGCCATGGGGGACGGGCTGGGGGGCGGCGGGCAGAGCGCGTGGCGGCAGCAGTAGCAGCAGCAGCAGTAGCGGGAGCGGCGGCCCCATGCCCGCGGCGCTCCGTCCACCCCACACGGGGCCGAGCCAGGCGCGCGGCCGCCAGCGCCTCCGCCTCTCGCTCCTGCGGCGGCGCCGGCCGGGCTTCAGCACCGGACAGCGCCCGCCGCCCGGCTCCGCCCCTGCCCCGCCCCTCCCGGCGGGGACACGCCCCCGACGCGCGTCTCCCGCTGGCCCCGCCCAGGACACACCCCTTCTCGCGTCCGCGCGCCACAGCCACCTGGCCGCCTGTCCTCCCCTCAAGGCGAGCCTCCACCCCTCCCCGCCGCTATGCCTCTCACCACCACCCCACCCGCGACAGGGCGGACGGGCCCACTCCGCCGTCCTGTGCTCCGGGCCCTGAGCGCGGGGTCTCCACCTGCGCGGCCCCACGCGGGGCTGGCGAGTACCGGAAGTGCACCGACTCCTGCGTTATTTAATTTAAACACCATGGGCCACATGTGGCTGGAGCTGCGCCTTCGGTCGCAAAGGTGTGGGCCAAATCCAATGAAAGCCTCACCTACGGCTAGGTGCTGCTGCTCGGCCCAGGAGGGGCTGGATGGATTCACCCTCGAGGGTCCTCGCCCCCCCCACCCCGCCCCTTCCCTCCCCTCCCCAACCGCCGGCTGTCCTCACGGCCTGCCTGCACCTGCCGGCTGCATAGACGTCACCCGCCTCGGGTGTGACCGCGGGTGTGAACCGTGTGTTGCCCTGAGGGTCCTCAGTGCCCTCTGCACTCCTCGCCCACCTCGCTGGGTTCTTCCTGCCCATCGGACACCCCTCACGCCCGGGGTAACAGGAAGCCGCTCCTATCCTCAGGTCACAGCCTCTCCCGCGGACCTGTGCGCTCAGGCAGCTGTGGTCACCTCTGGAGCCCAGAGACCATTTGGCCAGGCAGGTGCCCATCTCCAGAACACAGCGGCTCCAGTGTCACTGTCCCCACACAGTGCTGCGGCCAGCGGGTTAGGGAAAGAGCAACTAGGCCCAGAGTTCTCCCCTTCCCCATCCTCTAACAGCGGTGCTCTGGGTCAGCACGTGATTGACCCTCCAGGTCCTCCCGCAGATTTTTCGCTGAGATGGCTCATCTGCAGATTCTGATGAGGAGGCTGTTGTGAGACAGTCAATCCCAGCTCCATCAGAGTAACCCGTACAAACTGCAGCGTGCACACAGGCCATGCTCCAAAATGTGGGTTCAGTGGTGTGAGAGATCCGTGTAGAAGGATGTCTGGGAGACTGCAGGAGGGAGCCACCAGGGCCAGAGGTCCTCCTGAGCGCCGGCTGAGGGTGGATGGAACCAGCAACAGCAAGAAAAGAGTAAGGTCCAGAGGAGCTGGGAGACAGACGGGGCTCCTGGTGACATCATGGCCACATCTCGACCTGCACAGGACTTTTTGCTCTCAGGCTGCCTTCCCTGCATTTCCCAGTGCAGAGGAGGGTAAGTAGTGACATCCCGTGAATCACTGAGTTAACATGGCCAAGAGCCAGATCTCCAAGAACCAAAGCCCAGCAAACCTGTGGTCACTCAGAGGCTCCCTGACCCTCTGTCCCATCCCTCGGCAGTTACTGTGGACCTTGTGAAGGACGCAAAGGCACCACACTTGCCTTCCTGAGCCTGCATCCTGGAGACTATTTATTTGGGACTGTGGTGTCCTTTGTTCCTCAGCAGGGAAGGGCCTGGAACTGTTTGCACTTTAATTGTTGGAGGTGCTGCTGAAGAGTATCCTGAAGAGGTCCTGTTTCACCCTCAGGGCCCTGAACTTCAGGACCCTGTGTCAAAGCTAGAGTCAGGGAGGAAAATGCCCAAAGAAAGAGGAAAGTGAAGCAGCAAAGGCCCAGGAGCTCTCACAAGGGAAGACCAGCAGGTGGGCAGCAAGAAGGTGTGGTAGCTGCTCCTGGCCTCCAGCATGAGCGAGTGTGCCCAGCCCTGATCTACCTTGGGCTCTGCTAAAAATGATAGATGGAACTAAAGGCAAAGCCATGCCCGGTGGACGGGAGAGAGAAAATGATGCTGAGGGACAAGGTGGGGTTCCAGAACTCAGTCTGAGGTTGCCCAGAGTTCTGGTCTCAAAGCAGACTTAGGGAGGTGGGCCCTGTTAGACCCTGAGTGCGTGAACAGACCTGTACGGTCTCCACATGGGCATGTGAGTGCCTGTCCACCAGGTACAGCTCTCAAATGCGTTCCTGTGTTCTCTGAGGCTTCTCATGGGGAGTGTCACTTATGCTTTGCACCTCTCCTCTTATAACACAGTTTACCCTTTATTGTTGCACAAGCTAATGTTTGTGACACATGCCCGTACCACACCAGGGTTCATGTGCAATGTAGTCTTACGGCTCCAGTGCAGTGAGAGCACTTCCCTCACATTTGCAGTCATAGAAGATTTTCAAGGCTGAAAGTTCTGTCTGCCAATGGGGTCTAGTCAAGTGGGATTGCAGTGATATGTCCAGGGAAGGACACCAAGCTTGAGGTCAGATTGGTCAAATCCCAGTCCTGCAGCACACCAGCTCTGGGGTCTTAAACATTGCTAAGGTGACAAAGATCAACATACCATCCAACCTGGTGGTTTTGCTGTAGTAATTAGTCTCTGGATTATATGCGTTGACCAGAATGAGGTCATTTAACAAGGACCAGAAAATGTTCCAAAGGGGACAGCTGGGCCTCTGATTCTTTGTTAGGAATCTCAGCATGAAGGGACTGAATGACAGTCTGTGGGGCCCTGGGGAGGGGCCCATCAGTGTCATCTGGTAACCATCAGCTCCCAAAGGCTTCCTCACACAGTACCATGCATTGCCTGTGTTTCCTTTTGCAAGTGGAGGCCTGGGCTTTGTTCTTCCACATTTTGCTTCCTTGGTTGGAAATTCTCTCTGGTTTCCACTTGATCAGGAAAGCTTTATAAAGAAGGGCAGATTTGAAGTAAGTGGAAAGGTAGCTAACTTTTGCATACTCCGTGTTTGTGAGCAAAGGTGCCTGAACATGTGTAAACAAATATACTCAAAATTATTTACTTTACACAAATATTTTGGCATTTCCTAAACGACCTAGTAGCTCTGGTGAACTGTGTTGAAATTTGAGGGTTGACTAGAACAGGCAAAAATACCAGAGAGATGATTTTTAATTAGCTATTTTTCACCATTTAAGCTCAGCTCAGGTCTAGCTGAATGACAAACTCATGAGGAAGAAAGTGGCTGCCAGCTGTGGAGAGGACCCTCCTGAGTTGGCTGTCAGCCGTCAGCCTGTGATACTTGCTAAGTTCAATCTAGAGGGATAGGAGCAAGTCATTCCCACCCCTACTACTACAGAAAAGTTACCCCAAACCTGCCCATTGCAGAGCAGAGGGGAGTCACTGGGAAGTCACCCCCTGCTCCTTGATATTCTGTCCTGGTGTGGACTTTGCCTCACTTCCCCGCTTCAGGAAGCATCCCTGTCCCAAGAGAGTGACACCTCTGTTCAGTGCCAAGTGCCACTGACAGCAGCATGCAATCTCATGGTAGGAAACCCGAAGCTGCTCCCCAGTATTATTCCTATACCCCAGAGCTCTGCAGAATTGGCCTTAGCATGTTACACACTGTGTCCTCAATGTTTTGCAGGGAGGCAGACAAGGGGAGCCAGGAGGTCTGGGTTGTCTATCTAGGATTGTGATGGGAGATGGAGGTGATGGTGAAGGTGCCTGTTAGGATGGTGTTGGTGTTGAGGGTGACAGTGGTGGTAATGGGAGTGATGATAGTGAAGGTGATGGTAATGATTGATGGTGGTGGTACTCATGTTGGCAGTGTTGCTGGTGGTGATGGTGGTGAAGGTGCTAGTGATGGTAATAGCAATGGTGATGAGGGTGGGGTTGGCAGTGTTGGTGGAGGGGAGGAGATGGGGGTGATGGAGGTGGTGAAGGTGGTGGTGATGTTGGAGATGGGGGTGCAGTGTTGGAGGAGGAGATGGTGGTGCTGGAGGTGGTGAAGGTGGGGGTGATGTTGGAGATGGGGGTGATGGAGGTGGTGATGGTGATGGTGGTAGAGGTAGAGATGCTAGTGGTGGTGATGGAGGTGGTGACAGTATTGAGTGTTGGTGGAGGGGATGGTCATGATGGTGATAGTGGTGAAGATGGAGGTGTTAATGGTGGTGATGGTTTTGTCTACGTAGCATATTTCCCATTTAGGGCCAATAGCACTCTAGTTATTTTTTGAGGACTTTTCTCCTAAACGCTGGTCCATCCAGATGGGCCCCTAGTAAAGGCCTGGGCTTGAGTGTAAGCCAGGCCAGAGCTGCCTCATCCCAACAGCAGTCCCCAGAGGAGACTTCCCACCGGTGCTTGAGGCCCAAACCCCATTCACAGGGCTCCATTTCCCTTTTAGTTGACTCTCTGAGCTCTCTGCCTTCCAGCGCAGTCCTGCCTCTGAGTGGATTCCAGACTACTGAGCCACCTGCACCAAGAGACTTGGGCCAAGCTTCCTTATTAGTAAACAGTTGTCAGTGATTAGCAGTAAGTAAAGCATCTAACTTGATGTGGTACCAACCAGGTGCCAGCCAGTCATGATGACAACAGGGAGGCACCATACTGATTCCCACCATAGAAAAGAGGAGACCAAGTCTGGCAAGATGTGGACTGTAGTCCAAAATCCAGAACGTGCTGGAATTGGTTTCCAAACCCACTGTGGTCTCGCTCTGGGCCAGTATCTGCTGATGCTCTTGGGAAACTCTGAAGCTGGCACTCTGACCCCTCCTGAACTTCTTGGGAAGGGGTGTCCAGATTGGCTGTGACTCTAGGGAGTCAGTGCAGAGATGTTTGGTGCTATGTAGCATTTGTCTGTTCAAAGCAGTTCTGCTGCTTTCACTAAGGCAGACAAAGGGAGGCAAAGCAACAGGTGTTAATCTCACTCTGCCAACATTCTCACTTAGCTGTAAGTCACACTCTCCTGCAAACTAGCTAATAAGCCTATTGCTAGAAGACATTCTATGTTTTTTGTTTTTTCTCAGAATGTTCTAGATGAACAAGCAGTTCACACGGCTGATAATCTGGCAAAGCAATAGAAGAACCATGTCCCCAATACCTGCCAGACCCTCTGCCCCTAAGGACCAGGCTCTGCCCAGCCAGCATCCAGACCTCATGCATCACCAGCCACAGAGCCACAGTCATGCTCTTCTCCCCAGCAGCTCTCTAGCTGCCCACACCCTGGGCCAGGTTAGGAGCTGCCTGTCTGCAGTCTGGACATGCCACCTCTGTGTCCAGGTCACATTCGCCTGGAGCAGCTATATGTGCTGCCACTTGGGTTTCAGAGGCAGAGGGTCCCACTGGGCTCACTGCAATGGGAGAGCCTCTCCTTCACTCTGGGGATTACAAAGGATGCAACAAGCCTTAATTAAACTGCAGCCCCCTTTTGAGAGGCAACTAGCTCTGATCAAATGGAGCACAGCTGAAAACATGGCACAGTGGGTCCAGATCCTAAACCAGGGTTCACATGGTGCTCACTGGCAGAGCCAAACCAACAGGGCTTCCCTCTGACCTGAGAATCCGGTGACTTGGAGTGGGGTAGGGAGGAAATCCCACATCCCAATTTGGATGTCATGTGTTCCCTGTCCCCACTTTATTTTTTTATTTTAGTTATTATTTTAGAGACGGAGTCTTCCTATGTTGCCCAGGCTAGCCTTGAAATCCTGGCCTCAACCAACCCTGTCACCTTGTCTTCCCAAAGCACTGGGAGTAACATCGTGAGCCACTGCAACCAGCTATTCTCTGTCCTTGCTTTTTTAAAAAATTTTAATAGATTTAGGGGATACAAGTGGGTTTTTGTTACATGGATGAATTGCATAGTGGAGAAGTCTCTTGGCTTTTTTTTACCTGTTGTCTCAATAGTGTACCTTGTACCCAACAGGTAATTTTTCATCCTGTACTTCCTGCCCCTTCTGAGTGTCCAGTGTCCATGAACTTGTTCTGTATGACCACACATACCCATTGCTTAGCTCCCACGTAGGAGTGAGAACATACAAGTTTGTTTTTCTATTCCTGAGATACTTCACTTAGGATAATCCAGTTCTATCCAAGTTGCTGCAAAGACATTATTTCATTCCTTTTCATGGCTGAGTAATACCCCATAACATATACCCCATTTCTATCTACTTATCTGTTGATGGGCAGTTAGGTTGGTTCCCTATCTCTGCAATTATGAATTGTGCTGTGATCATCACCTGGGTGCAGGTATCTTTTTAAAGAAATAACTTTTCCTTTGGGTAGACACCTAGCAGTGGGATTGCTGGATGGAATGGCAGGCCTACTTTTACTTTTTGGAGGCACCTCTATATTGTTTTCCATAGAGGTGATACTAATTTGCAGTCCCACCCACAGTGCAGAAGTGTTCCCCTTTCACTGCATCCACACCACCATCTATTGTTTCTTTAGTTTTTGGGAACAGCATTCTGAGAGAGGGCGAGGTGATATCTCATTGTGGTTTTACTTTATGCTTCCCTGATGACTACTGATGTTGACGATTTTTTCAAATCTTTGAGGGCCATTTGTTCCCTTCTTTTGAAAAAATTCTTTTGCCCAGTTTTTAATGAGATTATTTGTTTTGTTTTGTTTTTTTTTGGCCAGGGCTGGGTTTGAACCCACCACCTCTGGTATAGGGGGCCAGCGCTGTACTCCTTAAGCCACAGGCACTGCCCGAGATTATTTGGTTTTTTTCTTGCTGATTTGAGTTCTGTTTAGCTTGCAAATACTTTCTCCTATTCCATAGGCTCTCTGTTTACTCTGTTGTTATATCTTCTGCTCTGCAGATGCTTTTTAGTTTCAGTAAGTCCCATTTATTTATTTTTGTTGTATTTGTTCTTAGTATCTTAGTTATAAATTCTTTGCCAAGGCCACTGTCAGAGATAATTTTTCCTAGGTTTTCTTCTAGTATTTTTATGTTTTCACATCTTAAATTGTAAAATTTAAGAAAAATTTGAAATTATCTTAAATTTAAGTCCTTAATCAATCCTGAGTTAAATTTTGTATGTGATGAGAGAGGGATCCATTTTCATTCTTCTGCATGAGGCTATCCAATTTCACAGCACGATTTATTTAGTAGTGTGTTCTTTCCCCAAGGTTTGCTTTTGTCTACTTTATGTCTGGGTTCTCTATCCTGTTCTATTCATCTGTGTCCCAGCACCATGCTGTTTTAATTACTGTGGTCTTGTATATAATTTGAAGTCAGGCAATGTGATGCCTCCAGATTTCTTCTTTTTACTTAAGATTGCTTTGGCTATTCATGCTCTTTTTTGGTCCATATGAACTTTAGAGTTGTTTTGCCTAATTCTGTGAAAAATGACATTGGTATTTTGATTGGAATTGTGTTGGATCTGTAGATTACTTTGGGCGGTACAGACATCATAACAGTGATGAGTTTTCCAACCCTTGAGTATGGCATGCTTTTCTATTTGTGTCATTTATAATTTCTTTCATTACCGTTTGGTACTTTTCCTTGTAGATATCTTTTACCTCCTTGGTTAAATATATTTCTAGATTTTCTTCAGCTAGCATAAATGGGATTGAGTTCTTCATTTGACTTTCAGCTAGACTGCCATTAGTGTACAGAAATTCTATTGACTTGTGTACATTAATCTTGTAACCTGAGACTTTACTGAATCTATTTACCAACTCTAGTCTCTGGGAGGAGTCTCTATTGATCATATGGTTGTCAAACAAGGATAGTTTGGCCACCTCTTTCCTGACTTGGATACCTTTTATTTCTTTCCCTTGTCTGATTGCTGTGGTTAAGACTTCCAGTATTATGTTACACAGAAGTGGTGATACTGGGCATCCTCATCTTGTTCCAGTTCTTAGGGGGAGTGGTTCCAACTTCTCCACATTCAGTACAGTGTTGGCTGTGGGTTTGTCATATATGATTTTTATGATTTTGAAGTATGTTCCTTCTATGCATAGTTTGTTAAGGGTTTTTATCATGAAGTATTACTAGTTTGTTTGTTTGTTTGTTTGTTTGTTTTTGAGATAGAGTCTTGCTCTGTTGCCCAGGCTGGAGTGCCATCTTCTATTTTTTGTAGAGACAGGGGTCTCCCTCTTGCTCAGGCTAGTCTTGAACTCCTGACCTTAAGTGATTCCCCCACCTTGGCCTCTTAGAGTGCTGGAATTACAGGGCGGGCCAGAAGCGCAGGATTTTACCAAATACCTTTTCTGCATTTATTGAAATGATCATATAATTTTTGCTTTTAATTCTGTTTATGTAGTGAATCACATTTATTGTTTTGTGTACTTTGAACCATCTTTGTATCCCTGGGATGAAACCCCTTTGATCACGATGAATTATTGTTTTGATGTGCTATTAGATTCGGTTTGCTAATATTTGGTTGAGGATTTTTGCATCTACATTCACCGGGGATATTGGTCTGTAGTTCCCTTCTTTGTCATCTTCTTCTTTTTGTCTTGATTTGTTTTGTATTTGTTGTTGTCATGTCCTTTCCCGGCTTTGTTATCAAGGTGATACTGGCTTCACAGAATGAGTTAGGGAGGATTCCCTCCTTCTCAATGTTAAGGAATAGTTTCAGTAGGATTGGTGCTAGCTCTTTTTTGTAAGGTCTAGTAGAATTCAGCTGTGAATCTGGTCCTGGGTTTTTTGTTGTTGGGAAATTTTGTATTGTTGATTCAATCTTGCTACTCATAATTGGTCTGTTCAGGATTTCTGTTTCTTCCTGATTTGTGCTTGGGATGTCATGTGCTTTCAAAATTTATTCATTTCCTCTAAATGTTCTAGTTTGTGTGCCTAGAGGCATTCATAGTAGTCTAGATTATTGCATATTTCTGTGGTATCATTGTAATATCATTGTAAGGTCTCCTTTTCATTTCCTATTGAGTTTATTTGAATCCTGTCCCTTTTCAAAGAACCAATGTTCTTGGTTCTTGATCCATCGTTTTTTGTCTCAGTTTCACTTACTGCTGCTGTGATCATTGTTCCTTGTCTTCTGCTAGCCTTGGGTTTGGTTTGTTCTTGTTTTTCCAGTTGTCTGAGGTGTGACATAGTTAGTTAATCTGTGGTCTTTCTTTTTATTGTAGGCATTTAATGCTAGAACTTACCATTTAGCACTGGTTTTTCTGTATCCCAGAGATTTTGGTAGTGTGTTGACGCTGTCATTCAATTCAAAACATTTTTTAAATTTCCATCCTTGGATGGAGCTGGAAAATGTTCTTCTTAGCAAAGTATCACAGGAATGGAAGAAAAAGTAT
>CAUYQV010070398.1:0-19022 GCA_963574575.1 Galagoides demidoff
AATGTTCATTGCAGCCCAATTCACAATCACTAGGTCATGGAAGAAGCCCAAGTGCCCATCGACCCATGAATGGATCAATAAATTGTGGTATATGTACACCATGGAATACTACACAGCCACAAAGAAAGATGGAGACTTTGCCTCCCTCATGTTTATATGGATGGAGCTGGAAAATGTCCTCCTTAGCAAGGTGTCTCAAGAATGGAAGAAAAAGCATCCAATGTACTCAACAATATTATGAAACTAATTGTTAGCTATCTTAAGAAAGCTACAATCCAAATGGAGACCTAGACTACGGGGAAAGGGGAGGGGGAGAGGAGGGGGAGGATGGGTGAAGAGAATGATATTGTGGGGATCACATCTATAATTTATCCTATTAGGGTACATGTGAATTTGTCTAAAGGTTGAATATAAATGTCTTAACACAACAATTATAAGAAAGACATGATGGCTATGTTAGCCAGTTGGATGAGAGTTTTCCAAACTGCATATGGAAGCAACACACTGTATCCTATGATAGAATTAATGTACACAATTATGATCTAATAAAAAAAATTATAAAAATAAAAAAAATTAAAAAAAAATTTAAGCAGTTGTGAATGATAAGCTCTGACAGCGCATTAAAATCAGTCAGTATAAATACAATGGTCAGCGAGGCCAAACTTTTTCAATGGCTGTAATAATTTCCTGCTTAGGTGGGGTTTTTTTGGTTTTTTTGTTTTTGTTTTTTAGTAGAGATAGTGACCTGTCCTTGCTCAGGCTGGTCTCTCACTCCTGAGGTCAAGCCATCTGCCTACCTCTCGGCCTCCCAGAGTGCTAGGATTACAGGTACGAGCCACCATGCCCAGCCTGCTTACTTACTTTATCAATTCAAAAGAAATACTTCCAATAAATATCACACTTTTTCCCCTCTACCTTTTACCTTCATAAATGTTTATTTTAAAAGGCAGCTTTAAAAAAGAACATTGAGCTAGATGTCCACACCTACACTTTCTACATCATAACACAACTGTGTAAAAGTTTATTTTCCTTTTCCTTTTTTTTTTAAATGGATAATGGAGGTGTTAGAGTAATTCATGATATGTTATGGGCACTGAATATGTTAAAGTAGACAATAAAAAAACATGAGTAACATTTGCCTGTCACTGTGCTAGGGGCTTTAGGTTAGCCCATATACTCCCAATGTTATAATGCAAATAGATAAGAAAACTGAAGCTCAGCTAAATTTCTTACCCTTTATTCTTCCATAATTCTTGATGAAACTATAAACAATCAAAGTCTTTCTAGGCTGCACATGGAGCCTCACAACTGTAATACCAGCACTTTGGGAGGCTGAGGCTGGAGGATCACTTGAAGCCAGGAGTTCAAGACAATCCTGGGCAACACAGTAAGACTCCCCCTTTCCACAAAAAAATTTTTTTTTAATTAGTCCAGTGTGGTAGTGAACGCCTGTAGTCTCAGCTAGCTACTCAGGAAGCTGAGGCAAGAAGATCACTTGAGTTTAGGAGTTCAAGGTTGCACTGAGATATGACCATATCTTTATACTCCAGCCTGGGGACAAAGCAAGATCCTGTCTCTTAAAGAACTTTCAGGTAGGCCAGGCATAGTGGCTCACACCTGTCATCCCAGCACTCTGAGAGGCTGAGGTGGTAGATCACTTAAAGCTCACAGGCTCAAGACCAGCCTGAGCAAGAGCGAGACCCCATTTCTAAAAATAGCTGGGCGTTGTGAAAGGTGCCTGTAGTCCCAGCTACTGGGGAGGCTGAGGCAAGAGAATCACTTGAGCCCAAGTTTGAGGTTGCCATAAGCTATGACAACATAGCACTTAACCCCAGGGTGACTAAGTGAAATTCTGTCTCTAAAAAAAAAAAAGGATATTCATTGCAGTTATGTTTATCATGGTGTAACCAAGAAATGCCCTCAATGTCTGAAAATATAAGGTGGTTAAACAACAAAATAATCAAAAATCATATAAATATATGAAAGAGTACTTTTGAAGAATAATTATAAGTGAAAATACTGGTGAATTATGTGAATTTTTTTCTTTTCTTCTTTGTATCTTTCTATGTTTTCTAAATTCTCTGCTATTTTACAATGAGATAAACATTATTTTTAACATAATAAAAGCTAGCCCAAGGATAAAATATTATCAAGTGGCAGAACCCAGAACTTAAACTCAGAGCTAGCTGATTCCAGATCCCTGTGGACCACTACCCCACACAGGTCTTATGTAAAGTTGTGTTTTATCCCAGGAACATTATACTCAAAAGAGGAATAAACCAGGCACAGTGGTACATGACTATAATCCCAGGGACTCTGGAGCCTGAGCAGGGAGGAATGCTTGAGCCCAGGAGTTGGAGACCAGCCAAGGCAACATAGCAAGATATCCCCCATCCCCTCAGTTCTCTAAAAAAAAAAAAAGGAATAGGTTTGGCATGATCAACTACTTTTCCACAAAATTGACTATTATGACTATGAGCTTCACAACTCAAAATATTGTTTCCATGTCTAGTTGTTAGTTCTTAGTTTTCTGGTACAACCTACCAGAGACAGAGTTCAGGTTGAATAAATCCATTGTACTAAAAGGCAACACAAACCAAGAGAGTCATCATCCAGAAACAAACCACCCAGGAAATCAGTAACAAGAAAAGAGGCCAGAGCTCCCTCTCCAGGCATGTCAGCTAGAAAATAATTCATCAAGAGTTCCATGTCCCTGGGGAAGAAGACATTATATTAGTATTACAGTTTTGAGGAAGCTGACAATTCTCATTCTCTTTAGCATGCCTTTCTCTATAGTCATAGGAATCTGGAGCACAAGGTGATGTAACAGGTACAAAACTACACTTTAAGGAATAGTTCCTTAATATAATAAAAAGCAAAGGTATCCTTTTGTTTAATTTTAAATAGTTCACATAATTTATATTTATTCTGTACACATTTACAAAGTATCTATTGTATACAAGAAATTAAGACTTGTCTCTTAAACACACACATTAAGGCCACCTTGCAAATAAAATTTTAAGTCTCTACCTTTCATCATCCCTTCTCCTATCTGCAGGTGCCATGGCAACGTTGTATCTGATAGCAAATTGTATTTGTTGCCTGAGAGAGCATGACCACAGCTATGAGAAATATCTTTAAATTTTATTAATTTTTTTTATTTGGCCATAGCCCACTTTCTTTTAAACTTAATTTAATTTATTGCAAGTCGTGAGCCTCTTTAGCTTGAATAATCAGCTCATAATCCAACAAGGCCTCAGTGTCTGCATATTTTCAGCCAGCTCTTCATCTCTATTCCCTCTTAGTGCTGAGAAAACCCAATTAGTTCGGTGATTTGCATGAAGCCATTCTCTAAGCCAGCAAGTGACCTTCTCTGTCCCTTCCCCCAGGGGTGGCCAATGCAAACTATTGTCAAAGTTCTGCGTTATCATTTGAAAACCTTATCATTCATCACTTTCTGTGTGGACTACATTGGTGACAATATTCTCTACTAAAACATTATCTTTATTTTATTGCTTCATTTCCATGAAGCTATAATGTCAGTGAATATTGGATAGGTCAGCTAGGTTAATGCATACAAGGATGAACTAATTAAAAATATTCTTCTTCTGCTTCACTTGCAGAGTAATGGTGAAGTCTTCTATTTTTTCTTTGTTGAAATAAGATTTACAGTCATTTTGCAAGTAACTTGGTCTCCATAAAATCTTTCAATAATATTGACCACCAGATGTCAAGATAATAATACCTCCTTACAATACTTCTATAGTTACACTGCAGCCTAGAGAGAGCAAGCTCTGGTACCCCTCCTTCCAATCATTCTAGAATTAGGCAAATAATAAATATAAGCAAAGATAGGAACTTAAGTTTCTAAGGGGAGATAAAGCAGGGCAGAAATCTGAAGAATGAGAGGACTTAGCCAGGTGAATAAGTCAGGGAAGAGTATTTACAGGCAGAGGAACAGCAAAAGCTAAAGCAAGGAGACTTCAAAGACAATAATGTGTCTGGGGAGCCAAGCATGCTTTGGAACTCCTGGAGTGTAAACAGATGAGCTGGAGAGAGAAACAGGAGCCTGGTGGGATGTCACTACAAGGAGCAAGAGGGATGGGCAGCTAGGGCAGTGGTTCAAATAGGGGAATCACATGATCAGAGTTGTTGACTGCAAAGTAAGGGGGGAGGGGAGAATAAAATGGAAATATAAAAGACTGTTCTTTCCAGAAGCATGATGTGAAAGGAAGAAAGGCCCTGTGGGGTGAGGGAAAGGGACTGCAGAGGAGCCATGAAGATGAGAAAATGAAAGGAGATAACTACTGGAGATAAGGATGCTGGTGAGTTTAACCTATGGGAATAAGAACTTGAGAGCATTACCCACTAGAGGCCTCCTTCCTGTTCTAGAGGAGTACTCTGATCTAGACCTCATATCTAGAACACCAGGTCTTCTAGCAACTCCAGGTGTGTAGTCTGGGGCCAACAGGGTCAACGTGAGCTTAGAAGTTTGTTGGGAATGCAGAATCTCAGACTCCATCCCAGACATTCTGAATCAGAACCTGCACTGTGACAAGATCAATAGCAGATTTACACATTGAAGTTGGAGAAGCACTACTCTGTACAAATTCTGTACAGCTATAAGGAATAATAGGAACTAAGAAGGAAACTAGAGGCCTAGAGACAAAGAAAAGAGGAAGAAGGCTGGCGTGGTGGCTAACAACTGTAATCCTAACACTTTGGGAAGCCAAGGAAGGTAGATTACTTGAGCTCAGGAGTTTGAGAATAGCCTGACCAAGAGCGAGACCCTGTCTCTACTTAAAAAACAGAAAAATTAGCCAGCTGCTGTGGTGTTCCACATGTAGTCCCAGCTCTTGGGAGGCTGAGGCAAGAGGATCACTTGAGCCCAGGAGTTTGAGGCTGCTGTGAGCTATGATGCCACCACACTCTACCTAAGCAACAGAGTAAGACTCTATCTCCAAAAAGGGATGGGGGAGAAAAATACCTATTGGTCAACCTGATAACTACAATAAATTATTGACAGAAGGCAAGAAGTAATCATTAGGAAACAGCACTATGAATAAATCATGTACATTCTCCTTATTTTCTTACATCAGTAAACCGAAGGCATACAGTAAACACAGTGGGTCTGGCTTTCAATTAAGGTGTCTGACAAGATGTATCAAAATTTTGACAAAAATGTATAAGGTAAAAAAATATGGGCAGGATGATAGTCTGTTTAATGGATTCATAATTGATTTAACAATTATTCCAAAATGGTTATTAGTAGGTCTCCAGTGGGAAGATCTCCAACCTCTTCCTGACCATTATACTTTTTTTTAATTGATAATTTAGATGAAACACACACAAAAATACATAGGTAGTGTCACTGAGATGATTAATACCACATGATAAAATCAAGTTCCCTCCCAAAGTCACTATATTGATACAAAAATTAAAACATTTTAGTAAAATCTAGATTAACAAAATTTACATAAATTAAAATGATATAGAGAAAGGGCTAAAATCTGGGCTCCTAAATTGAATAAAGACAAGAATAGTGAAAAAGAAGCATAAGAGAAGTACACAAAATAAAGGCTTGGGAGTGTTAGAGTCAACGTAATGAAGTTAACATAGGCAGTAGGATAATACGTACATTCAGATAAAACTGTACTGCTCACCGTCCAACAACACAAGACTCAGGTTAAAATTAAACGGTGGCAGTGGAGATTTAAACTAGCTTTTGTATTCATGTCCTGAAACAGTATACAAACAACCTCAAGTGTTCATTAAAATTAAATTCAGTCAAAATTAAAGATGCCTGATGGTAAAAAGGCCTAATAAGCAGAACAAATCAAAGTGGAGTCTACTGTTAAAGCTGCCTACATACGCCCTTGTCACATTCTAACAAGAGGTTTGCATGCTAAATCAGTTACAATTATCCCCAAAGTCAAACAGCCCTTAATTGGTCCTTCTGATCACCCACTTGTCACTCTGTTCTCTTTTATGCCCAGCTGAAAATGACCTTTGACAACAATCCCAGAAGAAGGTGGAACACATCATGACTAAAAACGGTCAAAGGGCAGAGGAGCCCAAAACCCTACAAGTGGTATGTGATGAGTCCCCTAAGATGGTGCACATTACCTGACATTTTAATTTCTTTCTCAGTGAAAATTTTGTAAATTAAAAAAAAAAATTCTACAGTCTGGGCACAGTGGCTCACAACTGTAATATTAGCACTCTGGTAAGCCAAGCCAGGTGGATTGCTTAAGCTCACAGGTTTGAAACCAGCCTGAGCAAGAGCAAGATCTTGTCTCTACAAAAAAAAAACCACAAAAAACTGTCATGCCTGCAATCCTAGCACTTGGGAGGCTGAAGCCGGTGGATTGCCTGAGCTCACAGTTTCAAGACCAGCCTGAGTCAGAGTGAGACATCTCTAAAAATAGCTGGATGTTGTGGCAAGCACCTGTGGTCCAGCTACTCAGGAGCCTGAGGCAAGAAAATCAGAGTTGAACCCAAGAGTTTGAGATTGCTGTGAGCTATGATGCCATAGCACTCTACCGAGGGCAACAAAGTGACTCTATCTCAAAAAAAAAACTGAGGCAAGAGGATCACTTGAGCCCAAGAGTTGGAGGTGGCTATGAGATATGATGACGCAGGGTGGCACCTGTGGCTCAAGGAGATATGATGACGCAATGGCACTCGACCCAGGTGACAGCTTGAGACTGTATCTCAAAAAAAAAAGACTCTATCTCTATAAGTGTAAAGCACATGTTCTATGTTCTACAAAGAACAAGTAGAAAAATGACTTGGTGTTTTCAAATTTATGCCACGTCAGACAGTTTCTGACATGTTTCTGACAGCCAAGTATTCCAGCTGGTCTTCATAGTGAACTGCTAGGTCTCAAGGTAGAGAACAAGGCCCTGAGGATAAAGGAAGAACAGTCACGTGACCCCAGCACTACCCTTTTAACAACATTTATCCCAAAAGGCAAATGTCAGAACTCTCCTTTGGCCTTTTAGAATAAATAATTTAGTTATTACTTCTAGAATACACATTGACATAGAAATGGTTGGCAGAGGCAGAACTAGGAAATTCAATGATCTTATTTGTAAAATTTTGACATAAGTTCCTTTAAGTAAGATTTGAGAGGGGGGTCCTGCCTAATCATATTAGGGCCTTTATTTTTTCCATATTGCCTTCAGACCTTAAGCAACACTAGTTATTAAAAGATGGGTAGGGATCAGCACCTGTGGCTGAAGCAGCTAAGGCGCCAGTCACATACACCTGAGTTGGTAGGCTCAAATCCAACCTGGGCCCGCCAAACAACAATGACGGCTGCAACCAAAAAATAGCTGGGTGTTGTGGTGGGCACCTGTAGTCCCAGCTACTTGGGAGGCTGAGGCAAGAGAATTGCTCAAGCCCAAGAGTTTGAGGTTGCTATGAGACATAGTGAAACTCTGTTTAAAAAAAAAAAAAATCAACTCCAAGACCCTATGTCAAACCCACTAAAACATAATTTCTGTTGGTAGAACTCATGAATCTGCACTTTTAACAGGTGATTTTTATGCACAGAAGGTTTAAGACTCTCTGCCTTACAATTACTAGCAGTCAACCCTCTGCAGCAGGGTCAGGACAGAATTCACCTTTCCCGGTCACCCAGTGTGATCCTCACCATCCAGAGCCCCTTCATTTGTTACTAACAAGAAAAATGATTTGGCACTTTTCAGAGAAAAGTCCCATCCAATCTTAACAATAACGGCACCCAGCAGAGAAATATGGGTGGGCAGTTACCCCTCTAGTCCCTAATCCTGCTTTTGAGGAGGCAGAGGCAGAAAGCCTAGGGTTTCTTCTGATCATTTGTAGATTCATTATTGCTAAAGATCTGCAACCATGGGAGCAGGCCACAGAAACAACGGGACAAACACAAGAGGTGCTATTCCCATCAATCAATGAGAGGGGCAGGAGACCAAAATTTGATTATTTTGTCTCTGCTTGAATCTCGCTTGAACTCTATGTTCCTGGAAATTGAATTCACACTCAAGTTGACTTCAGAGAGTTATTCTTTCTTTTCCATTTAGCAGCCTCTGAAAGTGTTTCTTGCCCTAAGCAACTGCACAGGAAGCCCCACGAAAAAAGTAGCTATAATTAAAGGTGCAAATGAGCACACACAGGGATGCCCAGGGAACCAGGGGCAAATATCAGATAAAATGTGCAAACATTCTTGCTTATAAAACAGAAGGTCACTCTTCATATACAGCACTCTCTCAATTGCAGATGATCCCCAACTTACGCTGGTTCCACTTATCATTGACTTTACCCTGGTGCAGAAGTGATGTGCTTTCAGTACAGAATTCAAGAAGTTGCATGAGATATTCAACACGGTATCATGGAACAGGCTTGGTGCTAGATGATTTTGCCAAACTAATGTCAACTATTCTAAGAAAATTTAAGGTAAGCAAGGCTAAGCTGTGATGTAGGTTAGATGCATTAAATGCATTTTCCTTTTTTTTTTTTTGAGACAGAGCCTCAAGCTGTCCCCCTGGGTAGAGTGCCATGGCATCACAGCTCATAGCAACCTCCAACTCTTGGGCTCAAGCGAGTCTCCTGCCTCAGCCTCCCAAGTAGCTGGGACCACAGGCGCCCGCCACAATGCCCAGCCATTTTTTGGTTGCAGCCATCATTGTTGTTTGGTGGGCCCTGGCTGGGGATTCGAACCCGCCACCTTAGGTGTACGTGGCTGGCGCCTTAGCCGATTGAGCCACAGGCGCCGAGCCTAAATGCATTTTCAACTTACTTTGATTTCAACTTGCAATAGTTTTATCAGGACACCCCATCATAAGTTTAGGAAGGACAAGTAATAAAGTACTTTTTTTGGAACTTCGAGAAGGCAAAATGACCTAAAATTACCTCAGTCAATGCTAATTTGGGCTTCCAGAAGAAGTCATCTGATGGCATTTAAGTAAAAAGATGCAACACCATCATTCCTGAGTGTGAGTTCACAACTGCAAGTTTTATAAGATCTCTTT
The DNA here is from genome assembly GCA_963574575.1 of Galagoides demidoff. Lineage (NCBI taxonomy): Eukaryota > Metazoa > Chordata > Mammalia > Primates > Galagidae > Galagoides > Galagoides demidoff. The sequence continues at coordinate 9,012 of CAUYQV010070398.1, forward strand.
AAAAAGCCATACATAATTACATCACGGAGTTTGTGAAAGACAACTAGACAAATAGGGGAAAGGAAAATAAACTGTCCTAAAAAAAAATCAAAATAGTTCTTATGGTGTGACTTAGTGTACAATTTTCAGTGGACATATCATGTGTGATTTTGGGAGGGGGGGGTGATTTGTTTGTTTGTTTGTTTTAAGTGGTATCTCACTCACACAACTTGATGTAATTATGGTGGGCCCTGAAAAACTCAGATGGCTCCAAAATGCTTCCAGCAAAATCACATGCTGATCAAAAAAGTACATGCAAACTTTAAGCAAAATTGCCTCATGAATTTTAAGTAGGGAAAAATGCATTTCTAAATTAACAAAGTATCTTGTCATTGGAATCAGAAAATTCTACCACAGCACCAGGGTACAATAGCTACACAGCATGCCAAAGAAGGACGTGAGATCGAGATGCAAATTTTTCAAAGTTATCATCAAGGGGTTATAAGACTCCAATCTCCACCAGCCTGGATAGTATAAAAGTATAGACAGAGAGCCAAGGGTGCACTGTGAATACCTACCCGGGAAGGAAGGCAGTGGTGCCCAGCTCTCCCCTCAAGTCTCAGTAGGGGCTTTCAACAAGCCCATTTATGCTTGATTTGTGTCCCCCGCAATTGGGACTCACAGTGAACTTGTGACTGGTTCCTATCTGAGAAACCTAAAGAGCAAGAGATGGGCTGGTGAGCTGCTCAGAAAGAGGTGACAATGGGCAGCCTGAACTCCCACAACTTACCAGGGCAAAGGAAACATGTGTGTCCCATGTGACAGGCGCAGGCAAGGTGTCAAAGCAATGATGTCACAGAGCATGTCAGGACATGGGTGCTGAAGACAGAATATAGCACATCATTGCCACGTCACAGAAATAGGCAATAGGCCAGAGAGTATGGAGCCACTTATAACAGCATAAGTCAGGTAAGCCCTCCTTCTTCCTCCCCGTACCCCACCACCCCCAGCCCAGCTTCAATCCTAGAGGGCCAAGAAAACTTGGCCATAAGCTCAAGATGTGGAAGGAAGCAAGCCAGACTCCACCACCCAGCTTCAGGTTTTTCCCAGGCAACAGGCCTAAGGATCTGGGGAAAGGGAGAATTCTTTATTTTAAATCAAGTTTGGTGCATTGACTCTTTTATCAGGGGACTGCACATCTTATGTACTGAACTGAGAATGTTTCGTGACTGAAGACTAATGAAAAAGTTGCAGAGTTGTCACGTTTTCATTCAAGGTCATACACATATAAATGGAACTGAAATAAAAGAGAACAAACTATTAATAAACACAACAATTTGGATGAATCCTCAGAGAATTATGCTGTGTGGGAAAAAAAATCCCAAAAGGTTAAATACTATATTATTCCATTTATGTAACATTCTTGAAATGTCGAGACTGCAGGATGTGGTGGCTCATGCCTGTGACCCCAGCACTTTGGGAGGCCAAAGTAGAAGGATGGCTTCAGCCCAGGAGTTTGAGACCAGCCTGGGCAACACAGAGCAATCCCGTCTCTTAAACAACAAGCACAAAACAAAAAAGAAATAAGATTACAGAAATGGAGAATAAAGGTTATGAAGGGGTTGGGGTAGGAGGGAAGTGAGTGGGAAGCAGGAGGAATCTTTGTGGTGATGGAAATAGCAACAGCAATGTCCTGGTTGTGTTACCATTCCCACCTTACACACAAACCACACTGCACATGTCTGGATGCTGCAAGATATTAACATGGGGAGAAACCAGATAAAGGGTACAGACATCTCTTTGTACTATTTCTTACAACCGCAATGCATTTCTACACTTATCTCAAAGTAAAAACAGTTTAATTCTATAAAAATGCTGAAGGCTACATGTGCACAAGTGGATGAAACAAGTGATTAACAGCCTTTATTATACTGACACACATCCTATCAGCAGAGGATGCTTTATCTTATCATAAAACCCACTGCATTCAGTTGTACAAAAAACAGGGTTTTCAACCTAACATTTGCTGGCCACTTGACTGGAGTCAAAATATTCTATTATTTACAGCCTTTATTCCACATCCCTACTCCCACTATTGACCTTTCCAGACAAACAGATGGAAGGGGTGGTCTCCTACAGCTGACAGAAACTCCAAAGGCACCCCTCTGATCCCACACTCCTAGATGTGTGTGAGCCTAAGCAGCCAAGTGTCACCTATAGCTCTCTGATGACAACAGTCTCAGAGTGTCTCTTGGACACTCTCCCATAGAAAGGGTCATACCCACAGGCTACTTCTGGCAATATTTTTGACCTATCTAGGATCCAAAAGGCTCCAAAAGCTTTAAGGACATCCCCACACACATTATGGTGCCTGAGTCAAGATGGTACCTGTTATATTTCATAGTCTCACTCTAACTTAGATCAGGTTATAACTTCTGTCACCATAGGTATGCTACCAAGAGACCTGTTGTCCTTCCACATAGCTGGCTCTTGTAAGCACCACAGGACATAGCCACTTGTGTCAGAATCCTGGCTATGGATAAAATTCATGTTTATTTCCACAAGGCCTCTAAGCCTCATGTGAATCAAGATAGTGGTTATTTAATTCATTGTCCTAGTTAACTGTCCCCAAACATTCTATTCAATCACTACTCACTACTACCACCTATGTGCCAGGCACTGTTCTAGATGTTGGGGACACAGCGATGCATAAAACAAAGTCCCTAGCTCAGCGCCTGTGGCTCAAGTGGTTAAGGTGCCAGCCACATACACCTAAGGTGGCAGGTTCAAATCCAGCCTGGGCCCACCAAACAACAATGACGCCTGCAACCAAAAAATAGCCAGGCGCTGTGGCGGGCACCTATGGTCCCAGCTACTTGGGAGGCTGAGGCAGGAGACTCGTTTGAGCCCAGGAGTTGGAGGTTTCTGTGAGTGGTGATGCCAGAGCACTCTACCCAGGGGGATAGCTTGAGGTTCTGTCTCAAAAAAAAAGGAAAAAAAAAGTCCCTGTGCTCACCTTCCAATGGATGGGGACAGACCACTATACAAACAAGATAATTTCTGGAGTTATAACTGCTACCGAAGAAATAAACAGGGTGTTGTGATAAAAGGGCATGGGGAAGCACACTTAGTGGTGACATTTGAGCTGCAACTTAAAGGAAAGCCTTGGAAATCATCCGGGGCAATGAGAACAGTGAGGTCAATAGCCTTTTCAGGTACTGAGCTTGCTTGATGTGTTAAACAAATCGGAAGAAGGTTCAGGGGTTGTGTGGGATCTCCCTACTCCCTACGTCACAGAAATAGGCAACAGGCCAGAGAGTATGGAGCCACTTATAACAGCATAAGTCAGGTAAGCCCTCCTTCTTCCTCCCCGTACCCCACCACCCCCAGCCCAGCTTCAATCCTAGAGGGCCAAGAAAACCTGGCCATAAGCTCAAGATGTGGAAGGAAGCAAGCCAGACTCCACCACCCAGCTTCAGGAAAGGTGTGCTCCTCTCCACCTTTCACCACTTGCTCGGTGCCTTCTGCCTTTGTCTTGTCAATTTAACTTGACAATGCCCATGCGATATGGCCCAGATTCTTTTTTTTTTTTTTTTTGAGACAGAGTCTCATTCTGTTGCTCAGGTCAAAGGACTGTATCACCAGCCTAGCTCCTGAGTAGCCAGGAATACAGGTGCCTGCCACAATATCCAGCTAACTTTTCTATTTTTAGTAATTATGTGGTCTCACTCTTGCTCAAGCTGAATATGGCCCAGACACTTATCTAAACCTGGGCGCCCATAGCTCAATCAACTTGGCTGCTGACAATGCTCCCACTCTCTCCTCCAAACCCTGAGTGTGGATCAGCTGAGGATGCTCATTTCACCCATTTGGAAGTGTTCTGTTTTGACCTTCCTGAGAGTTGGACACTGGCCATTCAAAGCAGAAAACACAGAGCAGCTCGTTTCCCCAACTGTACACTTGCCAGATGTCCGGGACATCACTAACTTCCCAGAAGTCCTTGTGAACACTCAGGAAAGCTGAAGCCAGCTTCTGACCCAGAGACTAGAACTAACTCATCATCTGCTGGGTAGGGCTACACCTACCAATGGCAGTATTTCACTTTCCTTACACAGCTAGGTTTTGTTCTTGCCACTAAGTATTCATGTTAATTCACTATCAACTATTATATATGTAAAAAGCTGCTGATTAAAAATACATGTTTAAGCCCAGCTCAGCTACTAAAGAGCCTGAGGTGAGAGGATGGCTTGATCTCAGGAGTTCAAGACCTCAGGAATTCAGACTAGCACACACACAAATGCTTGTCTCTAAAATTAAAAATAAAAGAAGGCTCAGCGCCTGTGGCTCAAGTGGCTAAGGCGCCAGCCACATACACCTAAGGTGGTGGGTTTGAATCCAGCCCAGGCCGCCAAACAACAATGATGGCTGCAACCAAAAACAAAAAAAAAAATAGCTGGGCGTTGTGGTGAGCACCTGTAGTCCCAGCTACTTGGGAGGCAGAGGCAGGAGAATCGCTTGAGCCCAGGAGTTGGAGGTTATTGTGAGCTGTGATGCCACAGCACTCTACCCAGGGTGACAGCTTGAGGCTCTGTCTCAAAAAAAAAAAAAAAAAAAGATGTGTAACTGAGAGAGAAAAAGAATCAGAGGCTGAGTACTGATTCAGGACAGTTGCCAAAGCATTTCCCTGTCTAGTAAAATCTCCTCTGGACCTCTGCCTCTGCACAACTATCAGCCTTTGCCAGCCCTACACCTCCAGCCTGCTCTACATTCCTGGGCTTAGAGCCTGAGCTCGACCTTCCACTCCAGACCTTCCATCCTCCTCAGTTTCTAGGTGCATCCCTCCAGCTGTGCAGACTTTCTAGCTCCTGCTCAACCTCGAGACTCTGAATCACAGCTGCTGTTCCCCCCTGACATCTGATCTCTATTGTATCAGGCTCTGCCGGGCTGCAAGAATGTTCTGTTAAGCAAGTCACCAACCCTCTGGACTTGTTTATCCAAATGCAGGATATGAATAGTGACAAAAACACTACATGTATCAGTCAGGATATTTCTGTTGTGTGTGACAGAACCCAACTCAAGTAAGTGTAAGTTAAAAAAGGAAACTGGGTTTTTTGGTGCATGAAATGGGAAAATGAATGGGTGGACTTAGGCTCAGGATTTCTAGGGACACAAGCAGATTCATTAAGCCCCTATGGCCCTGTGACTCCAAGGCCCTTGCCTCTGCTGCTCTCCCCATCCTCAGCAGCTCCTCCTTTCCATTGCCCCTGCTTAGCAACCCCTTTGGAAAAGGAGGGCCCTGCACCAGCATCTCAGTATCAAGGACGTTGATTGATTTGATTGATCAAGCTCAGAACCCATGACCCTGCCTGTGTTCATCATCAGACAGAGGGGAAAGGATACTGGGGCCAGCAGAGCCTAGATCATGTATCCACCCATGTGACCCAGGGTGGGAGTGGGGCTATTCACAGTACATAAGGACCAGTCATAGAAAAAAATCACACAAAGTAAAAAGTGGCAACTACTACAGTTTGGTTCCCTCAATATTCCCTCTGTAATCCTTCAATCCTCTGCTACAAAGGGAAAGTTAAAAACACCACTTTCTGTCAGCCTTGCAACAAGGGTGCAGGCTTATGATCCAGGTTCTTCCCAGCAGATGTCCCAGGGAAGGTGGGACATCCATGATTAATGTGGGGTAGTGCTGAATGCAGCACCATCAGACTTTTTTATAAGTACAGATGACAGATGCCTTTGGGTGTTCTGGGGGAGCTTGTTCCAGGGTTCTCTCCCCAAGGCAACAGCCTCATGGTTTTTGCTAAAACCAGTGGACTCATGGTGCATATTTCCTGACCGTGTCCCTAGCTCTGTGGCATCTCAGCTTGGTTCTCAGATCTTCCCATAAATTCTAAAGGCAACCTAATACTTCGTAATACATTTCTTTCTTCATAAAGTGACTAGTTTGATGTAAAATGAAAACTGACACCTTGTCCTGCTGCATTGAGCAAATATGTGCACATAATATCCAGAGAAACAAAACAAAACTTAGTGCCAGAGACCCTCCCCTCTCCCTAAATAAAAACATAGTTTAAAAAAAACAACAGGATCACCTCTAGTCCCAGCTACTTGGGAGGCTGAGGCAAGAGAATCACTTAAGCCCAAGAGTTTGAGGTTGCTGTGAGCTGTGACGCCACAGTACTCTACTGAGGGCGACATAGTGAGACTCTGGCTCAAAAAAAAAAAAAAAAAAAGTTTTTATGGCTGTGTCTTCTTCTTTTTCTTTTTTATTGAGACAGAGTCTCACTCTACTGTCCAAGCTAGAGTGCCATGGTGTCAGCCTAGCTCACAGCAACTTCAAACTGAAACTCTTGGGTTCAAGCCATCCTCCTGCCTCAGACTCCTAAGAGGCTAGGACAACAGGTGCCCACAAAACCCAACTAATTTTTCTACTTTTAGATGGAGGTCTCACTTTTGCCCAGGCTAGTCTCAAACTCCTGAACTCAAAGGATCCTTCCACGTCGGCCTCCCAGAGTACTAGGATTACAGATATGAGCCTCTGTGCCCAGCCTGGCTGTATCTTCTTTTGACAATAGACTCTGCTGTCTATAACTAAGAACCCTGAGGAAAACAGGAAGGGAAGGTCACCAGTGGATATGCACATGTTGTTTCAGCAGAGCTGTGCTGTTAGGAAACAAAAGGGTGAGAAAATATCCTCTTCATTATATCACAAAGTTATTATGATAATTGAATGAAATAATGTAGTATATGTCATAAACTATAAATCCCAGCACAAAGGTAAAGCTAGTTAATGCAGTTTTCTTGGTTGGGAGTTGCCATGTTGGCGCGTAAGTCAAAGGCATTTAAATTACCCAGAAAGCATTTATCTCCCATTAGCAAAAGCTTCCTTATCTGTCCTCATTAGAGACCCTATAAGAATTTCCCTAATTCCCGATGTGTATTGTTTTCCTAAACTAGCTGACCATCATTTGGATAGAACAGGTTAAAAAGAGAGGCACGTGGAGAGATTCAATTATACCTGTAACATTTTGTCAGGTAAAAAACATATGAAAGAAATATGACAAATGTTAACATTTCTTATTTCTGAATGGTGATTTTATGGTAATTTAATATTTTTTCCTGTATTTTTAAAAGTCCTCAAAAGAGAAAAAGTGAGGGAGCCATCAAGAAAGACTGGATAGGTTTTGTGCTTTGCTTCAAACTATAATTTTGCCCCTAGGGAAAAAAATTCATCAGAAAAAACCAAAAACAAGCCGATCACAACAAACTATGAATTCTAAAACGGATAACAGGACATCATAGAAACTCATTTATAAGTGCCAAGGTGCCTGGATACCTTGTACCTTATCTAAAAGTCTCTCACAGTGTATCAGATATAAGGAAGCAAATTTCCAGTACAGACCCAAAGAAACTATTTCCAAGTGTTCCTCAGAACCAAGTGAGGCCACCAATCAAAATATGGCTCAAGTCAATTTGAAGGCATTTCTCTGGAAATTGCATACAAATACAAAAGCAAAAGAAAACTACCACCACAACAACAAATTTCCTGAGCAGAGCCATTTAGAAGTTGTACGTACTAGAGTCCATGAAGAAATAATCTCTTATGTATGCTGCAGAGGAAGATGTCTTTTTTTTAATTGATACAATTACTATGGAGAGGCTTCAGGGCTATACATTTGGCTTACTGAGTTTTTGCCATGACTTACAGCGTGTTAAGGGAGGTTTGACTTAGTTTCCTTTTGTCACCAATCCTTTATAATTTCCTTCCTTCATGATAGAATGTTAGTAAAATCAAACTTACACAAATCAACATTATACAATTAAGTGCTATAATTACTAATCATTATAAGCCTAGGAGTCCGGGAGACAATCAGGTATATGACAAGCACAGCACTACTTCAAGTATAATAGCTAAAATAGGGTTTTAAACTATTTTAGGTAAAAGTCTCAGGTATGTTCCTCTGTCTATCCCCTTGTCCCTCAATTGTAGATTTTGCATTTGGCCCAGGGGCTACATTTTCAGATACCTAGTAACTATCTGGGATTAAAGCAAACGCCCAGGGATTAAATGAAAGAAACATGGTTTTAATGTCTTATGGTATAAAATAACAGGAGCACAGATTTTACTCACATATCCATCCAATAAATTCATTGAAGTTTGACATTATACATTAGAAGCTCCATAGTTAACCACCTCCCTACACTGGCCACCTCCTTAAGTTGACCTAATTTTCATAGACCAGACATGCATCACAAGTACATATCAGTACCGTAGACCTAGTTCATTATGTTGACCACCTCCATATGTTGACCAGTTTGTTACAGTCCCTTGGGTGGTCAACTTACAGAGATTCTACTGTATATCAAAATCAGATCCTTACATATAAATGGATTTAAGTGCTCTTCTTTCCAAAACTCTCACTGTATCTCAAAATGCTTTACTCCCTCTAGAACCCTCAAAAGACAGAATCTTCAAAGAGGTTAAAAAAACTGTCCTTCACCTCAGAGAGATAGATAACAAGGAAATTTCTCTGTGGTTGAGGTCTTGGGCTTTGGGAAAGGAGAGGAAGGGAATAGATGGAAAGGGCAGGGCAGGGGGGTTTGCGATAACTCTGTGACACCTGGCAACAGCAAATGTAAAGCTATTTTGGAATCCTCTTTATAGCCAAGATCTCACAGAACCCTTCAAACATAAGAGATGAGCTCACAATCAAAAACTTAGAAATACACAAGGAAATAATCTACCACAGGCAAGAGTCAGCAGATACAAGAAGCAACCCAAGGTAACAATCTGAAATAGTATATTTTAAACTATCAAACAGATTATTTTAAAATGTACCTGGGAGGCCAAGGAGGATGGATTGCTGGAACTCAATAGTTCGAGACCAGCCGGAGCAAAATTGAGACCCTGGATCAATTTTGAGGAATAGTAACTTTCTTGGGCCACATATTAAATACACAACCACTACCAAAAAGCTGATTAAGTCTCTGCATACTTTTCATGATATCTGACACCACAAAATCCCTCACAAAATCAGCATTCAACTGAAAGGCTGCAGGTTGGTTAGGCTTGCCTATATGATGTGTTTGGGGGTTCCTAAAAGATTCATGCAACCTGTTTCTAGTTCTTGTCACATATATGAAATGCTCAAGTTATTCACCATTTTTGCCTAAGATAGGAAATGTCTTCTTAAGAAGTACCTTTAAAGGTCCATTCTTTAATATAACACCTGTTAACATCTACATTAAAATGCCACTATGTGGGAATGGAATGCAGAACTGTCAGAAGAGAGACGACAAGTAATAACTCAGAATAAGGTAATCGGGCATCCAAAAAGACAATAAGAAAACCAAAGCTATCTGAAAAGACATGGAATAAAAGTTCTGAAATGAGAGTTGATTCTTTGAAGATAAATTTTTTTTGCTTTTTAGTTCTGCCTAGGGTAAATACTTCATTTTTCTTTTCCTGGTTTTTTGTCTATTTGTTTGTTTGTTTGAATGCAGAGCTTACTCTATCACCCTGGGTGGAGTGTTGTGGCACCATCATTGCTCCCAGCAACCTCAAACTCTGAGGCTTAAGTGACCTTCACTACCTCAGCCTCCCCAGTAGCTGAGTTGCTGGGACAACAGGTGCCCACCATAATGCCCAGATAATTTTCTCAGGGTTTCTGGGGTGCAGCTGTCTATTCTTTTTTTTTTCTTTTTTCAGGATCAAGGTAGGTTTTTTATTATAAAAGAAAAAGATAACTCCTCAGCAACCTTAACAAAGGAAAAGAGTATTTTGGGAGAAGACAACAGGACACAAAATCACAAGTGTCTTTGTCACCAGCCCTGTCTCTGTCTCCTCCAAGAGCAGAGGGGAAAGGACACAGTTGAAGCAAATAAGCAATTATGTAAAATTTACTTAGAAACCCTACAAATTTGATTAAAATCTAAACTTCTATTTTGCGCTTAAAAATTTTTTAATATATCAAAAGGCCTGCTTTAGTGACATGCTATTCCCACCAGAAAATAACCCTA
>CAUYQV010070399.1:0-24633 GCA_963574575.1 Galagoides demidoff
ATGGCATCACAGCTCATAGCAACCTCCAACTCCTGGGCTCAAGCGAGTCTCCTGCCTCCGCCTCCCAAGTAGCTGGGACCACAGGCGCCTGCCACAACGCCTGGCCATTTTTTGGTTGCAGCCATCATTGTTTGGTGGGCCTGGGCTGGGGATTCGAACCCGCCACCTTAGGTGTACGTGGCTGGCGCCTTAGCTGATTGAGCCACAGGCGCCGAGCCAAGGCTTATGGGTCTTAAGGTAGCTTGTTAGATAAACGTGAAGTCTTGGGTTGTGCTGTCATCTGAGAGAAAGGAAACAGAACTAGAGCCTCTCACTTTGAGACCTTTAAACTTTGAGAGCTTTAAGAACCTCTAAACTAAGGACTGAAAAGCAAAGAACTTTAAAACAAGGCTTGGCGCCTATAGCTCAGCAATTAGGGTGCCAGTCACATGCACTGGAGCTGGTGGGTTCAAACCCAGCCAGGGCCTACCAAACGAGGACAACTACAACCAAAAAAAAAAAAAAAAAGGCTGGGCGTTGTGGTGGGTTCCTGTAGTCCCAGCTACTTGGGAGGCTGAGGCAAGAGATAGCTTAAGCCCAAGAGTAGGAGGTTGCTATGAGCTGTGAGGCTATGGCACTCTACCAGGCAACATAGTGAAGCCCCCCCCCTCTGTACGGCGGGGGGGGCTTTAAAAAGAGTTTGGCTCAAAGAGCGAAGTGGTGCATCCACAGGAGTAAAGCAGATAGCATTATGTGTATATGACTGTTTTCTTTGACCCCCAAAGAGGCCAAAAAGAAGCTAGACAGGTAAGTTGAGTCTTCTCTAGCACTGAGGCTGGCAAAACAGAGTCCAGGAAATAGAAAGGCTTCTTTTAAGTATCTTAGTAGACTGGAATACTGGCCCATGAATTAGCATCTGCAGAACTCAGGCCACATGGAATACTCCAAATAACCAGGGCTGAGTGAGCCCTCATATAGAAACAACAGAAAAATAGCAACCCATGCATGACTTGAATGAAAGAAATAAGAACACTTTAAGGATATTCATGATCTGGCTTGGCGCCTGTGGCTCAAGAGGCTAAGGCTCCAGCCACATACAACTAAGGGGGCAGGTTCAAATTCAGCCCAGGCCTGCCAAACAACAATGATGGCTGCAACCAAAAAATAGCCGGGCACTGTGGCGGGTCCCAACTACTTGGGAGGCTGAGGCAGGAGACTCACTTGAGCCCATGTGTTGGGAGGTTGCTGTGAGCTGTGATACCATGGCACTCTACCCAGGGTGGACAGCTTGAGGCTCTGCCTCAAAAAAAAAGGATATTCATGTCTAGCATGGAAAGATTTTTCTGAAGCTGAAACAAAACACGATTATCCAAGTAAAAAATTCAGAAGAACTAAAGGAAAGTGTAGTCACTTGAGTTAACTTAGAAAATCAAATGTAAAAAAAACAGCTCAAAGGACAGATGAAAACATGAGATAAAAAATGTGGAGGTGAATGGGGGGAGGGGAACCTCCCCAAGCAGAAAAACAAAGAGATAGTAATTTTTAAAATATCCTAAAACTATAGAAAAAACTTAGCTGATTAAAAAACATCTAACTAAAATCCAGGCTAAATTCACAAGACACATACCTAAAAAAATTCTCATAATTTTTTTTTTTTTTTTTTTTGTAGAGACAGTCTTGGGCAGCACCTGTGGCTCAAAGGAGTAGGGCGTCGACCCCATATGCCAGAGGTGGCAGGTTTAAACCCAACCCCGGCCAAAAAAAAAAAAAAAACCGTAGAGACAGTTTTTATGGTCCTTGGTAGAGTGCCGTGGCATCACATAGCTCACAGCAACCTCCAACTCCCGGGCTTAGATGATTCTTTTGCCTCAGTCTCCCAAGTAGCTGGGACTACAGGCACCAGCCACAACGCCTGGTTGTTTTTTTGTTTTAGTTTGGCCAGGGCCAGGTTTGAACCCGCCACCCTCGGTATATGGGGGCTGGCGCCCTACAGTGAGCCACAGGTGCCACCCCTCCAATAAAATTTTTTGAACTCTATGGGGAAAAACAAACAAACCCCAAAACGTAAAAATAAAAAGATTGTCTACAAAGAAAAAAGTCAGCCCTGTACATTCAACTACAATAATAAAACCTTCAAGGCAGCAAGGAGAATTATATCTCATCCAAGGTACTATACTCATCACAGGGAGAAAGATAAATATGTTGAAATATATGTGTGTTGGTTTTTATCCACAATTTCTGGCTTTTAACTCCTATAGTCCTTGTTATATAGTCTTTTGTTATAATGGCTGGGGCACTTCAGGCCTCTGAAAACAGAATCTCTAACTTTCCTCTCCCCTCCTTTCACCAACCCCAGGCAGGACTACAATCTTCACCTGCCATTCTGATTATGGTCAGTAAAACCCTCTCAATTCTGAAGGGGTCCTAACCCATACCCTGGAAGAAGGAATACTGCACAGACAGGCCAAGAAGAATCTACACAGACAGACCTTGTTGGGTTCATATCATGCCCTTTATGTACAACCACACTTCTACACAGCTATCAATCATGCCAGTGAAGTCTCCATAAAAGGTTGCAAAGGACAGAGTTCAGAGAGCTTCTGCATTGACTATATAGAAGTTCCTGGAGTACGGTACACCTGGGGAGAGCATGTAGCCTCTGTATTCCTTCTCCCATACCTAGACTATGCATCTGTTATACTTTCGAATAAACTGGTAAATTTAAGTTGAGTTCCATGAGCTGCTCTTAGTAAATTAACTGAACCTAAGGAAGGGATCATAGGAACCCCAAGTTGAAGTTGGTTTAGAAGTTCTAGAAACCTGGACTTATGACTGGTATTGTGGGGGTTTAGGAGGGCAATAGTGGCAGTCTTGGGGACTGAACCCTCAACCTGTGGGATCTGATGCTATCTCCAGATAGACAGTGTTAGAAATTAATTGAAAGATACTCAGTTGGTGTTCCACTGTAGGCTCGACTGCCTGCACGGTGTGTGGGGAGAAACTCCCCCACATTTGGCCATAAAAGTCTCCTGTGTCAATTGTTAAGTGAAGAGTAGAAAGAGCACTTTTTATATTCATAGAATACGTGAGGGTATCTATCACTCACATACCCCACTAGGGGGGAAAAAAATCAGGAAACAATACTAATGACTAAGAACAGAGATCTCAAGATGCAGGAGTAACAGTAGTAAGCACTTTGCATTATGGGATAAAGAATGCTTGGGAATAAAGTACTATATAAGGATTATTGAAAATCCTAATTCTAATATAGACCTGAACTAAAACTATTAGATGAATTCAGGAAAACTGGAATATCAACCCCAGAAGTAGCAATTTTTGTTTTATTCATCACTGTATACAAAATACTGCTGTAACAGTACGTGACATTTAGGAGGTGCTCAAAACTATTTGTTCATTGAATGAATGAATCAAGGGTAAAGAGTAGGAAAGGAAGTAAAATTGCTATAATCTTCTTCTTTTTTTTTTTTTTTTTTTTTTTTGCAGTTTTGGCCAGGGCTGGGTTTGAACCTGCCACCTCTGGCATATGGGGTGGGCGCCTTAGTCCTTTGAGCCACAGGCGCCGCCCCGCTATAATCTTCTTATTGGAGAAAAGAAACAAGGGATGATAGAGGAAAGTGAAAGTATGCCAAGACTTTATACTACAGTACAACCTCTGTAAAGTTGATCACCCAAAGGATCTGTAACAAACTGCTCAGCATACAGAGGTAGTCTACATAAGGAACAAGGCTTACTATACTGATATATATATGCATAGTGCATGCCTGGTCTATGAAAATCAGGTCAACTTAAGGAGGTGATCAATGTAGGGAGGTAGGGGGGTGGTCAACTATGGAGGTTCTAATGTATTACGATAACATGGTGAAATAGGAAAGAAAAAGTATCAGGGAAAATTGCTATCTTCTAAGAAAAAAAAAAAAAGAAAATTGCTATCTTCTCAAATAGTGATAGAGAAGATTATGTCTGATTATGAGCACAGAGAAAGGGATGGTAACCTTTAGAGGAATGCAAAACCAAGGCTTATCTTCCAAATTAGTTGGATTTGGGGACAGGAGTAAAAATACAAATAATGGTTATCTTACAAACAAGTAAAAATTTAAAAAGAAAAAAGAAGCAACAATTTAAGTTAAATGATAAACACAGACTACAGAAATAAAATGAAATGCATTAGAAATAACACTAAAAATACATTGAAATCTCCCATTATAAGAAGGAACTTGTCAAATTGGAATAAAAATAAAACTTAGTTACATACTGCTTATAACAAACATAGTTTAAATAATAAAGAAAATTTGAAAACTAAAGGGAGTAGGCAAAGAGATACTGGACAAAGACAAAACAAACTACTTCATAGCTTTCTATCTCTTGACTAGAGTATATAACCATTTTTCTCTTTGTCAAACATTACAAAGAAAATCTTAACAAAATTTAGAAGAGACTTATAGGCCACATTTTAATTCAAGAAAATTATAAAGTAATGTTAAAAGAAACTAAAATAATATTAACTACTTCAAAATTGATTCCTTGAATTAAAAAGAAAATCACAAAGGAAAATGAGAACCATGTGTAAAGAAAAGAGAAAAATGCTTTTGGAAAGTTTCCCCCAGAAGAAAATGTTTTTAACATGAAATGTTTCTACTTTGAAATAAGTTAGAGGTAATTTGCAAAAGCAGCTACGAAGAGAGAATAAAAAGAAAAAAGTGAAATGAAGAAAATAGAAAAACAGAATTTTTTTAAAAACCCAAAAGCAATTTTGATAAGACTAAGAATGATAATAAAAACAGAATCACAAAGAAGAAATTAAAAGAAGCATATGAAAAATCTCATGAATCTCTGACAAAAAATGTGAAACTTAAGACAAATGGATGACTTGCATTAAATGATAAATTTCTGAAACTGACTGAAAAGGATGTGGTCAACTCTGGCAGGCCAATTATCACAGAAGGGATTGGGAAAGTGATAAAAGAGCTACCGTGAAACCGTGAAAGGAACCAGTACTAGACAGGTTCACAGCTTAGTTTTATTTAATTATCCTTTATTATAATGTAACTCTGCCAATATAGATTGCCCTAGGAAAACACTGGACGCTTATCAATACATTAAATAAAGCCAGCAGAAACTTAGTATCAAATGTGATCAAGGAGTTTTAAAAATATGTTATGGGGCTTGGTGCCTGTGGCTGAAGTAGCTAAGGTGCCAGCCACATACACCTAAGGTGGTGGGTTCGAATCCAGCCCAGGCCCGCCAAACAATAATGATGGCTGCAACCAAAAAAAAAAAAGCCAGGCGTTGTGGTGGGGGCCTGTGGTCCCAGCTACTTGGGAGGCTGAGGCAGGAGACTTGCTTGAGCCCAGGAGTGGGAAGCTGCTGTGAGCCGTGATGCCAGGGCACTCTACCCAGGAGGACAGCTTGAGGTTCTGTCTCAAAAATAAAATAAAAAATAAAATAAAATAAAATAAAATAAAAATATGTTATGGGCCACAGGGCACCTGTGGCTCAACCATGCCTTATAATCCCCCCAGTGCTTCAGGAGATCAAGGTAAGAGGATTGCTCCAGGACGGAAGTTCAAGCAAGACTAGCCTGGCCATGGTGAGACCTCACCTCCATTGGATAAAATCTGACAATCATCACTACTAAAAACTCCAACAGAACTGATCTCTTTAAATAAAATATTCTCAATAGCAAAACACTAAATCTACTGCCATGGAAATCAGAAACTAGGCAGATCACTGCAACAATTATAACTTAACACTGTCAGCTTCTCAAACAGTGGCAAGAATTTGGAAATTGCATGGTGATACTTTTGGTCGTTTAACATTTAGAAGGGGATCTAATGACATTTAGTGGCTATTAGTCATGTTAAATGCTAAACAAAAAAGAAAACTACCTAATTTAAAAGTGAACAAATGCAATGAAAAGCAAATATAATGAAATGTAAGATAAATAGAAATGAGGAATAAACTATGGAAAAAATACTCTCATCATTAATGGTTAGGAAAATACAAATTAAAATAACAGTGAAATATCATCTAAATCTTATATGATTGGTGAAAAAACAAACAAAAATTCCAGTATCAGCACTGATAGGAAAAGAGGTAAAAGGGTATTTTATTATAAGATAGTGCACATTAAAAACAAAAAGGTAGGGCCTTTCGGAAAGTATTCTGGCCACATCTATTAAAATTTAAAATACATTTATTTTGATCCAGTAATACCAACATTGAGACTCATGAAGACAAAAGCACCACTATGCAAAAAAAGTATAACATATTCACAAGAATATTTATAAGATAATTGCTCATAACAGTAAAAAGTGAAAATAAATTGGAAATCAGTAATGGCATGGATGTGTATGGTAGGTAAAAGAACAAGAGTTAAGAAAAAAGGAGGTGGCTCGGTGCCTGTGGCTCAGGTGGCTAAGACACTAGGCACATACACCTAAGGTGGTGGGTTCAAATCCAGCCCAGGCCCACCAGAACAACAATGACAACTGCAACCAAAAAATAGCCAGGTGTTGTGGTGGGTGCCTGTGGTCCCAGCTACTTGGGAGGCTGAGGCAAGAGACTCACTTCAGCCCAGGAGTTAAAGGTTGCTGTGGGCTGTGATGCCAGGGCACTCTACCGAGGGGGACAGCTTGAGGTTCTGTCTCAAAAAATAAAAAAAAGAAAAAAGGAGGGAAAAGAATCACATTTAAATAACATTATAAAACTGTGAGGTATAAAGCTACTTAAAATTTCTTCTTCTTCTTCTTTTTTTTTTTTTTGAGACACAGCCTCAATCTGTCCCCCTGGGTAGAGTTATGTAGCATCACAGCTCACAGCAACCTCCAACTCCTGGGCTCTAGCAAGTCTCCTGCCTCAGCCTTCCAAGTAGCTGGGGCCACAGGCGCCCACCATAATGCCCAGCTATTTTTGGTTGCAGCCATCATTATTGTTTGGTGGGCCCAGGCTGGATTCGAACCCACCACCTTAGGTGTATGTGGCTAGTGCCTTAGCCACTTGAGCCACAGGCACCGAGCCTACTTAAAATTTCTTAAGTCAACAAAAGTTGTTACATAAAATATCAAAGCAGTAGTCATCCCTCATTATCCACAGGGTTCTATGATCCTCCATGATAACAAAAATCCATGGACACTCAAGTTCTTTACATAAAATAGTTTTTTTAATGCATTATATTTGTATATAACCTATAATCGTCCCACATACTTGAAGTCATCTTAAGATTACTTATATTAATATAATTAAAAAAAATTATTGCTATAGTGTATTGTTTAGGAAATAAAATAATGACAAGGAAAAAAGTTTGTAGTGTTCAGTACTTATACAACTACCTGTTTTCTTTCCTATGGTTGTCTGAATAATGTGACAGGGAGGGCAGACTGAATTTGCAAAAAATAGCTTGACAGTTGATTTCCTGGGATAACCACAGTTATCTAACATAGTTGAGTATCTGTCAGGTATGTATGTATAATTTTACATAACTAAGATCATGTTAGTGGGTTTTTTTTTTTGTTAATAAAAGAGACTGAAGCATCGAGCTTAACAGTTTAAAAAAGTTAAATTCATAACATTCATTTGAAAATCTAGATGATGTCTGCATAGCTTTCATATGTAACTTTCTAATTTTGGAGCCAAGATATTCAAGAAATAGCAAAATAGAGTAGTTAAGCAGTCAGTACTGGAGTTTAATAGTCTGGATTTGCATTCCAATTACACCCTTTAGGGGACCTCAAACTTCTTAAACAGGGGGCCCTTCACTGTCCCTCAGACAGTTGGAGGGCTGGACTGCGAGCCCCAGGATGAGTAGGTTGCTAAGCAGGACAGGCAGCGGCAGCAAAAACACCAGGCAGGCTGGATAAATGTCCTAGGCGGGTCGCATGTGGCCTGCGGGCTGTAGTTTGAGGACATCTGCTTTATGACATCTATTATCTTGAGCAAATTACTTGACTGTTATGTGTCTTGGTTTCTTCATGTTTAAAAAAAAAAAAAGTAGTAGTAACTATCTATTCTACAGAGACTGTGTAGAATAAAGAGGTAAATATACAAGAAAGCATTTACTATAGTACCACCGCTAGACTGTTATTTTTCTTAATAACAAATATAGGAGAATACTCATCATAAAAAAAAAAGCCTCCCTAGGAATAATGTAATGAGGGCATTCAATTTTGACAAACAAGACAGAAGGGTTCCTTGCTCTATCAGATATCTGGCATAATCCCAAAAGAATAAAGACAGAAATCCATATAGAAAAAGATCAGTGCAACAAGACAAAAGGACCCTGATACAGAGCAATGCCTGTATGGAAATTCAATACATTACAAATTAGTGATAAACAGACTACTCAATAATCAGTGCTGGAACAATCAGTTAATCATTTTGACTAAAAAAACAGGATCTCTATCATCACACTGAACAACAAAACCAGTTTCAGGTAGGCAGTTTTTATGAGAGCCTGAAGTTAAGGGGGAAAAAAAAATTGAAATTAAAAATTTGAAAGTAAGAAGCATATAAATGGTACTTAAAGCCATGAGCTAGACAAAATTACTATGACAGTGTAACAAAACAGAAAAGAAGAAAAATTCACAGACTAAGTGATGTATTTCATTAGTAAGACAGCTGAAAAAATATATATTTAAGTAAATCAAAGCCAGCAACTTGTTTGAACCAGTAGCTAAAATGGGTTACGATGCAGCTTAACAAACTCCAATTATACACAAAAGAAGTGTATAATCAAAAAGGGACTCTAATCATACATCTCATACATGTGTAAATTAGGTTACAAATTGAGCCGAGGGGTGGCTCAGCGCCTACAACTCAGCAGCTAGGGAGCCCGCCACATACACTGGAGCAGGTGGTTTTGAACCCGGCCCAGGTATGCTAAACAACGACAACTGCAACAACAACAAAAAATAGCTGGGCCAAATAGCCCAAGAGTTGGAGGTTGCTGTGAGCTGTGACACCAAGCACTCTACCCAAGGCAACAGAGAGACTCTGTCTCAAAAAAAACAAACAAACAACAACAAAAACAAATTGAGCCTGTGGCTCATGCCTGTAATCTTAGCACTCTGGGAGGCTGAGGCAGGTGGATTGCTTGAGCTAATGAGTATGAGATCGGCCTGAGCAAAAGCAAGACCCTGTCTCTACTAAAAACAGAAAAACTGAGACAAGAGGATCACTTTAGTCCAAGAGTTAGAGGTTGCTATGAACAATGATAACATGGCACTCTACTCAGGGCAACAGCTTGAGACTTGTCTCAAAAATAAAAAACAATAAATAAATGAAAAATAAACTCAAAACTATTACATACACTGATGGTATCTCTACAAATCATAGTACATGTGAAAAAACGTTTTTTTTTTCCAACTTATTAAGTAAAAAAGATCTATAGTTATACATGTATGAATGCTCACTGGACAAGTTACACTACTACTTTGCATACCAGAAAGACATTTGAGTTCTTTTTACCTAGTGAGCAGTTGCTTTGCATCCTCCCATCTGTTGAACAACGTAACATGGTGCCAACCACACGACCTCCCACAACAATGACACGTACATCTCGTCCATGAGACTCTTTAACATACTTCTGGAATAGGTATGGAGCTTCATGTCGAATAAGATGGCTTAGATCAGCCAAATGGTGCTTATCTCGAGCTAAGAAAACAGCTTTGCCTGTGATTGGAAAAAAATAAAATAAAAACTACAGATAAGTCATCAAGTGTAGGCAGCTGAGATCTATTGCCTGAATATTCTCATGTCCCAGTTTGCTATTTCATAGCCATTTATATTCCTGTACTTTATTTCTTTTAAAGATTTCCTTGTTTTAATCAAAGTAATTTAGTTATGGTAATTAGTGAGACAATCAAAGTGTATAAAGACAGGTTAATAATTTCTTTATACCATCCCCCCAATCCCCAAACTTTTTTTTTTATAGAGACAAAGAGTCTCACTTTATTGCCCTCAGTAGAGTGCCACGGCATCACACTGCCCACAGCAACCTCCAACTCCTTGGCTTAGGTGATTCTCTTGCCTCAGCCTTCCGAGTAGCTGGGTTCAAACCCGCCACCCTTAGTATACGAGGCGGGCGCCCTACCCACTGGGCCACAGGCGTGGCCCAATCCCCAAACTTTTAACAGTAAATGATATTTTGGTATATGTTGTAAAAATTTGTATTCCTCCAAAGGTTAGCCAATAATGTCAGCCTCATTTATTAGCCAAACTTTTTCTCTCTTAATTAAAACATATTATTATATATGCTGTATTAAAAGGATATACTGTATTAGTATATAGTAACATAACAACATGTTATTGTTCACAGTGATTTATTTCTGAATTCTTGACTGTTCCATTTGCCTATTTTTGTGACAATGGAAGTGGCTGTTTATACATTCCTCGTATGGAGCAAGTGGAGAGAAAAAGACAGAATTTGTCAAGTTCTGGCTGAATCTAAGAGGGCTGTGATGGCTCCAACCAACAGAATATAACAAAAGAAATTCTGTATAATTTTGGAGAGTTAGTCATAAAAGGTCACAGTTTCTTTGTTCACTGTAGCATTCACTGTAGGAGGCTGGAGACTCCTGACTACTATAATGGAAAAGCCAAATTAAAGAATCCAGTCAACAGTCCCAGCTGAATTCTGACCCAGCCATCCCTGTGAAGGCAATAACCCATGTTTATGTATCACTTATGCCTTAAAATTTCTTCTTTAATCCAAAGTCATGAAGATATTTTCATATACTATATGAGAAAGTTTTATGGTTTTGCCTTATACTTTGAAGTCCTCAAATTCTATAAACTGAGAGGGGAATGGTTGGAGTTGGTGACCTAAGCTCCTTGTTCTATTGAGGAGGAAGACAGAAACATTAACGTGAGTTTAAGTTAGGTATGCATGTTAAAATCTATGGGATTAACTACAAAACAGAAACAGCTTCTACCCAAGTTGAACAACACACATACATAGTAGCCTTCTATAAATCTGAGGTACTATGAACCCTCTAATTATTCTTTAGAAGATCTGTTTCAAAACCACCCACATTAATTTGCAAGAGTAATTTCAAAATTATGTACTACAGCAACAACTCACACACACCTCTATGACCCCGTGTATTCTTCACTACCATTGGGAATTCCAGTACTTCTGCTTCATCAATCATTTTAGCAAAATTTTCATGGCCACCTGGTTTGAGAATGAACAAAAAGGAATTTAAAAAAAACAGCAGAAGTGTTTTATGACTGATTTTTTTATTCTATAGACAACAACACAAGGGAGGTAGAAGAGCCTGATGTATGCCATTCGTTTTCTATAAAAATTGATATTATCACTGAATTATTTAAAACCACACCTTTTAAAATGAATAATAGCTATCAAACTATACATATTCTGATTTCCAACTTAACGAAATAAAATCTTTCAGCTAAACTGAGATCCCTAATTCTTTATCATTTTTCCTATTTTTCTCCCTTATTCCTCTACCAGACAAATAGTAAAAGCCCCAAGATTTACTGTGATAGATCCAGTTCTCTGGTTAGATTAAGAAATTAAAGAGTGAACTAGTTGAGAAGACTTGCCCAAGATTAAAGAGATGCTTCAAACACACATATACCCCTATTACTAAACACACACCAATTTTTCTTATCTCTATTATTAACTGAAGTTTCTTCTTTCTACCAGGAACAGGTAACATACTAGTGAGGTTAGGATAAAAACAGATAGTAACTGTAAAAATTAACATGAGGATAGGGGAAAATTAAACCAGGAAAAAGTTCATTAAATAACTGCAGTACAAATTAATTTTCAGCTTAGCAAAATTACAATGATTCAGTCAACAAATTTTAATCCATCATTAGAACAAAGGTAATATTTGCTAATTTAGTTATTAACACTTTCTTCCTTTTCCATTCCCATAAAATCAAAATTGTTGAACCATGATACAGGATATAATATCCCAAAATCCTTAAAAAGAACTATCAAGTTACTTATATTAAATAATGTTGTTTCTTCTCATGTAACTCCTAATAGCATCAAGTGCATGCATACATGCTACAAAGGCTTGGTAGATTCCTTTAAAATATCTATAGTCTTGAGCCAGGCATAGTGGCTCACACCTGTTATCCCAGTACTCTGACCAGCCTGAGCTAGAGTGAGACCCTGTCTCTAAAAACAGGCAGGTGCTGACCTGGTGCCTGTGGCTCAAGCGGCTAAGGCGCCAGCCATATAAACGTGAGCTGGTGTGTTTGCATCCAGCCCGGGCCACCAAACAACGACAGCTGCAACCAAAAAATAGCTGGGTGTGTGGCAGGCGCCTGTAGTCCTAGCTACTTGGGAGGCAGAGGCAGGAGAATTGCTTGAGCCCTTAAGCCCAGGAATTGGAGGTTGCTGTGAGCTGTGATGTCATAGCACTCTACCCAGGGTGATAGCTAGAGGCTCTGTCTCAAAATAAATACATACATACATACACACATACATACATAAATATAGCTAGGTGTTGTGTGGGCAGCTACTTGGGAGGCTGAGGCAAGAGAATCACTTGAGCCCAAGAGTCTGAGGTTTTGGTAAGCTATGACGACATAGAACTCTAGTAGGGGGCAACAAAGTGAGACTCTGTCTCAAAAACACACACACACACACACACACACACACACACTTATATATACTGAGTAGACTGCCTGGAGACTTTATGAAGTTTTGAAAAGAAACCCCTGTCCTCTGACTGTATGTGTGTGTATATATAGTTTTAGTACTACTCAAGTGTACATAGACCAAGTGTCATTTTCTTAAAAACATGAAAATGATAATGAAAATACTAATTTAAAGATGTCACCAAATTCTATTATCTTTCACCTCCGCAGTTGGCAAACTAGGGTCTGCCTGTTGCCAAATTTGGCATAGTTCCTATTTTCATAATAAATTTTTTACTGGCACAGAGCCACAGTCATTTGCGTTCAAGCATCATCTACAGCAGCTTTCATACTACAACAGAACTGAGGATCTCCAGTGAGAATTTAAGGCCTATAAAGCCTAAAATATTTATAATTTGGCCCTTTAGAGTAAAGGTTTGCTATCCCCATCCCACCCCATATTGTAGAACCAATCTTAAAACATAATTCTCCTGCCCAATTTGTTAAAACTGAAAGTCACAGAGAACTTCCTTCACACTCATAAGTTTACCCTATTACTTTAGTATGGCTTTTAAAACTACCAATACTCTAACATTCAGCATTAGTGATCTCACCATAAGAGAAAGTATCTGGCAGAGGAACGCCATGGCCAGCCAACTCTTGAAATGTCCAGAACTTATTAACACAGTTCAGGATAGCTTGAGGTCGGTTCATCAACCGGCACCCCATCTTCTCCAGATGGCGCAGAACGGTGATGTCACTATCACTTTGCACCCAAGGGGTTGGTACTCTCACTACCACCACTTGGGGGTAGGCAGTGATTAGTTCTCCATTGATTCGAAGACCTAAAACATATAGAAATAAAGTCAAAACCAACAAAAGGAAATATACAGTAAAACAGAGGAATAGTAATACACCAAACCTTAGATCATAAAACTAAATCCATAATTTTATTAATACAAAATTAACAAAATGGCTCACGCCTGTAATCCTACCACTTTGGGAGGCTGAGGTGAATGGATCCCTTGAGCTCAGGAGTTTGAGACCAGCTTGGGCAAGAGTGAGACCACATCTCTACTTTAAAAAAAAAAAAAAAAATTCAAAAAACTAGCCAAGTGTTACGGTGGGTGCCTATAGTCTCAGCTACTCAGGAGGCTGAGGCAAGAACATCACTTGAGACTGTAGGGAGAGAGAGAGAAAGAGAGAGAGAGAGAGAGAAAGAGAGAGAGAGAGAGAGAAAAGAGAAAGAAAGCTGATTTGCTTGAGTTCTTTGTAGATTCTGTTTATCAGCCCTCTATCGAATACATAGCTTGCAAATAGAAGTCTTTTAGAATTCATGCTTTAAGTTAGCCATTTTGAGTTAATTTCGTGGATGATGGATGAGAGGTGCAGATCCTGTTTCAGTCTTCTATACGTGGCTATCCAATTTTCCCAGCACAATTTATCAAATAGGAATTCTTCCCAAGTAGATGGTTTTGTCTGCTCTGTCAAATATCTGATGGCAATAGGAGGATGGTTTTTATAACTGTATTCTCTGTTCTGATTCATATGCCTCTGCTCTTATGCCAGCCAGTACCATGCTATTTTGGTTACCACAACATTGTAGTATAGCTTTAAGACCGGTAAATTGAAGGCCTCAAATAAACAGGTATTTACACACATACACATATACATCAGCTCCCTTCCTTTAGGGGATACATTATGACCCCCAATGGATGCCTGAAACCACCAATAGTATTAAACCCTATAAACACTATGTTTTTTCCTATACCTATAATAAAGTTTAATTTATAAATTAGGCACAGTACAAAATTAACAGCAATATCTAATAGGACTCATCTACCGGGCACTCTTATCTTTTGATGTAGAGTTTATAAAACTGAAATAAAAAACTGAAATAAAAGGACTGGCTCCTTCCCTCAGACCCATGTTATACAGTATACTAAAAATGCACAAATGTGCAAACAACTTTATCCCAAATTCCACTAAACACATTTTAAAAGTATGTACTCCAACTGAATGAACTATTACTTAGCTGTTTTCAACTCCACTTCCTCAAATGTATTTAGTTTTTTATAAACATCTTCAACTTATAAAACTTTTCAACTAGTTTGCTTATTACTGAAATTAAGATGTCAGTATAAATATTTTGGATATAAATTTTGGATTAAGAGTATAATCAAGCATTAATAGCCAATGAAGAGTTAACAGCAGGGCAGAACCTACAGTTCAGTGAGTAGGGCGCCAGCCCCATATACCAATGGGGGCGGGTTCAAACCCAGCCCCGGCCAAACTGCAACAAAAAATAGCTGGGCATAGTGGTGGGTGCCTGTAGTCCCAGCTACTCGGGAGGCTGAGGCAAGAGAATCACCTAAGCCCAAGAGCTGGAGGTTGCTGTGAGCTGTGGCACCACAGCACTCCACCGAGGGCAACAAAGTGAAAACTATCTCAAAAAAAAAAAAAAAAAGAAAGAAAGAAAGAAACTTCAAAAAGGCAGGCAATAAAAGGAAATGACGAAACAAATCCAGAATGTGAAATATATGACAACTGTTCTAACCACTTCAAAACTATGATATTGCAGAAATAAAGATGAGAAGATTCTTTTAGATTTAAAAGACTAAGTGGACAGTACAGTCAAATATAATGTATGACCCTTACCAGAGACAATTTGGAGAAATCTGACAAAAGATTACTGAACACTCAATCTCCAGGTAGCAAGAATAAAGCTGTTCATAATTCTATTCTTTCATCATTTTTATTAATTCAAAAATTGTAGGGGCGGCACCTGTGGCTCAAAGGAGTAGGGCGCCAGCCCCATATGCCAGAGGTGGCAGGTTCAAACCCAGCCCCGGCCAAAAACTGCAAATAATAAACTGTTGTATTAAAAAAAAAAATTGTAATAGAAAGTTGGGGCATGGGCTGCGCGCAGTGGCTCACGCCTATAATCCCAGCACTTGGGAGGCTGAGGCGGGTGGATTCCCTGTGCTCACAGATTCAAGACCAGCCAGAGCCAGAGCGAGAACCTGTCTCTAAAAAACAGCCAGATGCCTCAGTCCCAGCTACTTGGGAGGCTGAGGCAAGAGAATTGCCTGAGCCTAAGAGTTAGAGGTTGCTGTGAACTATGACATCACAATACTCTACTGAGGGTGACAAAGTGAAACTCTTGTCTCAAAAAAACAATGATGGGGCAGGAGAGAGGAACCAAGACATCATACCAAACTCCTGAGAATTCTCTCAATGCAAACTAAGACTAGTCATTCATTTCTCAAAATCTTCTGTTTTTGATGAAGCTTTTTTTAGAGCATCTCACCAATACCAAAGCCCATTTACTATTTCCCATTGCCCCATGTTTCTTGTCATTTACCTTTCATCAAGTGTCATTGCCATGTAAGGTGCCTCTTGGGGGCAGGGCCTAAAATAACCTGCTAAGGGGATTCAAAACCAAATCTAGAACCAGAATTCTAACATGCTCTTTCTCTAGCTGCGCCTTCTAGGAGACAGTATAAGAGAGTCATAACTTCTAAAATGCCTACTCCCAGCTAAATTTCCAGAACAGAAATTTAGTTGTTTAGGTCAGTAGTCCAGAAAACAAATCAACTGCTTACCTGATGAAGTTACTGAATTTACCGCCCTGGAAAACTTTACCACATGTGAACTCGATCAAAGAGTAGAGAATTCTAAACATTTTAAGAATCTCACATCATTATAAATCTATTTTCCAATTAATCTGCTTTAGGACAGATTAATTGATTTCAACAAGAGAATTTAGATCACACAGAACTAATATCTACCATAAAATGCAAATCTGTCTTCACATACATCTAACATATTAGAGATATCCTCTTAGATATTCTCTTTTTAAGCCCTGGCTTATTTCCCTTACCTCACCCCCTAAATTCTAAATTAATCAAAAATGAGAGAAAAGCCATTATCTAAATTTTGAAGAGAATAGTTCCAATCAGTAACCAAGGGTCAGATAATATTCATATTCAATAGTTACATAAAATATTAAAGTCTGTTAATTCTGGCTAAGAACTCATATAACAACCTAACTGCCAAATATCAAAAACAAATATAGGAATACGCATGTTGTTAAGAATAAGACTTTCATATCTGCTTATCTGCTTTTTTAACAAGAAATATGTGTTTCCAGCGTGGCGCCTGTGGCTCAAAGGAGTAGGGCACCAGCTCCATATGCTGGAGGTGGTGGGTTTAAACCCAGCCCTAGCCAAAATCTGGGGGGAAAAAAAAGGAATATTTGTTTCCTATCAGAATGCCCCTCTTTATAGTATCCTCAACAATCCTTTCCCCCTTCAATTTCTTAATGTTTCCAGTCCTGCCACAATTACAGACAAAATTTTATCTTCCAAGGTATGCTCCTTGGTGAATAATGAGGAACCAATAAAATTTCTTTCCCATATCCCTCATCAGTGGCACAGAAAAAACAAAAGACTACTGGCACGTCACTATCACCAAGCGTTAAAGCTGACAGTCATATGTTTAAAAAAGGAAAGAAGAAAAAAGAGAAACAGAGGAGGTAAATGGCAGAACTGGGAGTGGTGCCATGCCTGTAGTTCTAGCTACCACTGATCTGTGGTCCATGGGTTCATTCACTACAAATAAGGTACCTATCTACTGAGCTGCCTGGTATCATAGGCATTAAATCAATTCCAGGTAGACTGTAAATTATGCTTATAGTAAAACAATAAAATCTCATAGTAGGGAGTTTTTTTTAAATAACAACCATAAATGCTGGGTGCAATGGCTCACACCTGTAATCCTAGCACTCTGGAGGCCTAGGCGGGTGAACTGCCTGAGCACACAAGTTCAAGACCAGCCAGAGCCAGAGCGAATCCTCATCTCTAAAAAAAGATAAAGCCAGGCATTGTGGCAGGCACCTGTAGTCCCAGCTACTTGGTAGGCTAAGGCAAAAGATCACTTAAGCCCCAAGAGTTTGAGGTTGCTGTGAGTTGTGATGTCATGGCACTCTACCAAGGGCGACATAAAGAGACTCTGTCTCTAAAAACAAAAACAAAAAAACAACCACAAACATTACATTAAAATTAAATTCTTGGCTGGCACGACGGCTCACATCAATAATCTTAGCACCCAGGGAGGCTGAGGTGGGTGGATTGCTTGAGGTCAGGATTTGAGGCCAGCTTGAGCAATTTGAGACCAGCTAAAAAAAGCATAGCTCATAGTGTTACCAGGATTTCTTTCTTGGTCTAAGGTCCAAGAAAGACCTTCCTATTAAGGTCCTTGGTCTTAGGGATTCAAATGGACCACAGATCAGTGGTACAATAGGATTTTACTAGACAGAAAGGAATACAGAAGGAGTAAAAAAGCACCAGAGCTTCTGACAAAGGGGTTAGACCCAAGCTGGAAGTCTCTCTTGGATTCTTTAATTAGGGCCGTGGTTCTCAACCTTCCTAATGCAGTGACCCTTTAATAGAGTTCCTCATGTTGTGCTGACGCCCAACCATAAAATTATTTTCATTGCTACTTCACAACTATAATTTTTGCTACTGCAATGAATTGTAATGTAAATATCTGATATTAGGCGACCCCCGTGAAAGGGTTATTCGGATTGCACCCCACAGGTTGAGAACCGCTGGTCTAGGGGTATATACTGTCTGGAGAATTATATTTTGGCTAAGATTTGGTAGGTATAAAAATATCCTTTCAGAGTTGAATGCAGTCCCTCCCCTGGGGCAAGGTTTTATTAGGTCTTTGCAGTTTTTGTCTCAGTGAAGGGATTGAGGGGTGTGCTCCCTACTCAAGGTGGAACCACCCAAAAAAGAAAAAACGTTCGGGGTTGCTTTGTTCCTGATCTTGTTAAGAGCCCAGAGGGTATGGCCTGGAACGGGCAGCCTGTTTGTGCTTGGAAATGGGGTCTGATTCCTTGAGCTCACCTGGGCCTAGTAGTGAATGAGGAAATCCCTATCCAGTCCTGAGTGGGGGAATCCTATATCAAAAGCAATCTCACTTTCTTGGGCTCAAGCAATCCTCTTGCCTCAGACTCTCCAGTAGCTGGGATATAGGCACCCGCCACAACACCTGGCTATATTTTTCAGAGATATAGTTTGAGCATAACACTGTGAGCTATAATGCCATGGCACTCTACCCAGGGTGACAAAATGAGATTCTGGCTCAAAAATAAAATAAAATAAAATTAAAATTAAATAAAATATTAAAGTAAATTTTTTTTTTTTTTTTGAGACAGAGCCTCAAGCTGTCCCCCTAGGTAGAGTGCCACGGCTTCACTGCTCACAGCAACCTCCAACTCCTGGGCTCAAGTGAGTCTCCTGCCTCAGTCTCCCAAGTAGCTGGGACCACAGGCACTCGCCACAACGCCCAGCTATTTTTTGGTTGCAGCCATTATTGTTGTTTGGCAGGCCTGGGCTGGATTCGAACTCACCACCTTAGGTGTATGTGGCTGGCACCTTAGCCGCCAAGCCTAAAGTAAATTCTTATACTTATCATCTTAAACTTAAACCATTAAGAAAGCTAAAAGGCTGATTGTGCTGAAGGCCTGTTTCCTAGGTTACATACAGAGGACTGGTTCCTTATTCTTTTTTTTTTTTTTTCTGGAGACATAGCCTCAAGCTTTCCCCCTGGGTAGGGTGCTGTGGCATTGCAGCTCACAGCAACCTCCAACACCTGGGCTCAAGCAAGTCTCCTGCCTCCGCCTCTCAAGTAGCTGGGACCACAGGCGCCCACCACATTGCCTGGCTATTTTTTGGTTGCAGCCATCATTGTTGCTTGGTGGGCCTGGGCTGGATTTGAACCCATCACCTTAGGTGTATGTGGCTGGCGCCTTAGCCACTTGAGCCACAGGGGCCGAGCCTGGTTCCTTGTTCTTAAAAAAAAAAAACAAACAACAACAACGACAAAAAAAAAGCTAAAAGCAATCCACAGATGAGACATTCCCAGAAGTAAAATAAGCAACCCAATAGCAAAAGGATCAAGACGCTTGAATAGGTACTTTACAAACTGATGATATGCAAACAAATATAAAAAAGATACTCAACCTCATTAGCGAACTGGCATGTATAAATTAAAATCACAAGTAAATACCACTTCATACCCACTAAAACAACTAAAAACAGAGGACCATTAAATAAGTGTTTATAAATGTATGGTTTAAGAAAAAACCTCTTGGGCCAGGTGAGGTATAATCCTAGCACTCTGGGAGGCTGAAGCAGAGAGGTTCATTTTACAAACAGGCAAGACAACTAGATCTGAGTTATAAAACATAAGTTGTTTTCATTATGTCACAACTTTCCCCCAACTTCTCATCTGTGCTAATTTTCCTAGCAGCATAATTTATTAGACTTGTTATAGATCAGACCTAAAGGAAAGCCCCTGCATTATTTGGCAGGAACAAAGAATTTAGAAATGTATTCCTCATTTACTTTCTTGCTTTAAGTTTCCCAATCATTTAGAAATCCATTTCAACCACCTGCTCTCAAATTCTTCCATACTCTTAATGTTCGACGATGACAGTTACCAGGTTCTCCAGGACTTTGCCCTCAACAAGTCCATGGTTCCAAATTAAAGATGATTATGCAATTATCCATTTTATTACTGTGTGCTATGTATTAGATTCTCATCCTCAAATATGAAAGACAGTCCTAATGACTATCTGCCCTATCTATGCCAGGTAATCAATTTTGAGAGTCTACTATCTGCAATCTGTGCTCTGAAATTCATTGCTGTGTTGGTTAAGTAGCCTCATCATATCTGACTGCAATCTCAAACTTCTAGGCTCAAGTACTTGGGCTTCCTCAGTCTCCCAACTAGCTGAGACTATGGGTAGATGCCACCATACCCACCTAATTTTTTTCCCTATTTTTGTAGAGATGAGTTCTTACTCTTGCTCAGGCTCCTCTCAAACTTCTAAGTTCAAGCAATCCTCCCATCTCATTTTCCCAAAGTTCTAGGATTACAGGCATGAACCACCACATTCAGCCCTTCCATTACTATTATTTTTTTTTTTTTTGTGAGACAGAGCCTCAAGCTATCCCCCTGGGTAGAGTGCCGTGGCATCATAGCTCATAGCAACCTCCAACTCCTGGGACTCAAGTGAGCCACCTGCCTCAGCCTCCCAAGCAGCTGGGACCACAAGCGCCTGCCACAACAACCGGCTATTTTTTGGTTGCAGCTGTCATTTGTTGTTTTTTGGTGGGCCTGGGCTGGATTCGAACCCACCACCTTAGGTGTATGTGGCTGGTGCCTTAGCCACTTGAGCCACAAGTGCTGAGCCAGCCCTTCCATTACTTTTTAAACTACTTAAGTTATATTCATGGATTACCATCCCTATAGATATGGTATCACCCTGTTCCCCCAACCTACTGATTTCACTTAACAAAAAAACAAATGGACATAGATAGCAAAATGAAAATATAACACCCTGAAAATAATACTCTGGTAGAGGTAAATATGCAGGTATATACAGAATCCTACAATACTGTACTGATAATATACAAATAACTTTTAATTCTAATACAGAATTTAAAAAAAATAAAGGCACAAAAAATAACTATAAAACCATATCAAGGAATATAAAATATAAAAAAAGTGACAACCATAACATAAAGTAGGAAATGGTTAAAATACACAGTTTTGGGGTGGCACCTTTGGCTCAGTGAGTAGGGCATTGGCCCCATATACTGATGGTGGCAGGTTCAAACCTGGCCCCAGCCAAACTGCAACAAAAAAATAGCTGAGTGTTGTGGTGGGCACCTGTAGTCCCAGCTTCTCAGGAGGCTGAGACAAGAGAATTGGCTAAGTAATCAAAGAATGGCAAAATTTACAAATGCCTCCTGATGTATTATAAAGTACAACATTTATTTATGGGATACTCCTGCCAAAATTGTATAACCTATCTGTAATTTGGCATTTATCAGACAAATTCAAACTGGGGGACATTGTGCAGAAAAGTTCGCCTGTACTCTGCAAAAATGTCAGTATGTAATAAGACTAGGATAGGCAAAGAAATGATTCAAGTTTAAAGGAAACTAACAATACATGACAAATACAATATGTGAAATTGAAGATATCCTGGATGCAGGGGGGAAAAATGCTATATAACGAATTTTTTTTTTTTTTAAGAGACAGAGTCTCACTTTGTTGCCCCCGGTAGAGAGCTGTGGCACATAGCTCACAGCAACCTCAAACTCTTTGGGCTCAAGTGATCCTCTTGCTTCAGCCCTCCAAGTAGCTGGGACTATAGGTACCCACCATAACTCCTGGCTAGTTTTTTAGAGATGGGGTCTTTACTCTTGCTTAGGTTGGTCTCAAAGAACTAATGAGCTCAAGAAATGAACCGCCTTGGCCTCCTAGAGTGTTAGGATTACAGGCATAAGCTACCACACCTGGCCTATATAATAAAACTTGTTTGGGTACAAACGGTGTATTATTTAAAAGTTTTATACTAATATTAAAATTTCTGAACCTAGGCTGTGCACAGTGGCTCATGCTTGTAATCCTAGCACTCTAGGAGACCAAGGCACAAGGATCATTTAACCTTAGGAGTTAGAGACCAGCCTGAGCAAGAGTGTAACCTCATGTCCACTAAAAATAGAAAAGTTAACTAGGTGTTTTTGGTAGGTGCCTGTGTTGGGACCTAAAGTGACACCGCTGAGAGACTGCCATGCATACATGGAATAACCAAGGAGTGTTTTTATTTTTTTTCAGGCATATGCTCGGGTCACTCCCACTAATAGTGTAATTATGAGGGAGTGGCCCCAAAACAATGGCCAGGGAAGTGTTTATACATTTCTTCGCGAGGTATTAGGGGTTGCAATAAAATGCTAGGGAAGGTAGCTGGGGGAGAAGTCGGTATGTGGTCATCTATTGGTCATTGGGGAGGCCTGGGGATTCTGACAAGGTTGACTGTCTTTCCATGGTCAGGGTCTCTGCTGGGGTGAGTAATGTGTGAATCTCTGATTGGTTTTTGCCACTTGAGCTGTTTACCTGGTTGTCGGCTTGTGCCTGCTGTGGAATTTCTTGTGGTCCCTGCCCCTCTCCTTCCTTCTCTTCCTCAGTCCTTTGTTCCCTTTTCTCGGGATAAAGTTTATCTACAAAATGGTGTCACTGTGGTCTCTTCACCTGTAGTCCTAGCTACTTGAGAGACTGAGGCAGGAAGATGGCTTGAGCCCAGGAGTTTGCGACTGCCATGGCCCGGGCAACAGACTGAGACTCTACCTCATAATCACTCCTGCAAAATTCCTAAATTTTTAATATATAGTTAGATGATATCCAAATTCTTAGGAAATACTTAAAAATTTGAGGCACTTTAAATAATTCAGGGGTGAGAAAGTACATAGAGTAATAAAGCAAATGTGGCAAAATGTTAACAATGGGTAGAAACCGAGTACACAGGACTTTGTACTAGTTTTGCAATACTTATTTTTGAAACTACAATAGAACCTCCAAAGCTGATGACCACCCTACACCTCTTTAAATAGACCTAATTTTTATAGACTGGACATGCACCACAGGTACTAGGGCCTAGTTCCTTATGTTGACCACCTCCATAGGTCAACCAGTTTGTTACAGTACATGGTCAACTTATAGAAATTCTGGTGTATTTCAAAATGAAAAGTTTTTAACAGGACAAGAATAGGTAGACTTTTTCATTCTGACTGAAGAAATTACCCAACACACCTAAATATCAACTTATTAAAAGAAAATTTATCAATCACACACCAATTTTGCAGCCTTCTAAAATTAGGTTCAGCCTTAAAACTAAAATAGAAACCGCAATGGTTTCCCACTCCACAACAGGAAAACACTACCATTTGAGGAGACCTTTCAGATATAACAAAATTAGCTAACCTATTCCACTAATGACATTAATAAAACAGATAATTAAAAGGCTAAAATCAATAACCACTCTCATAAACTCTTTATTAAGCCAAAACAAGCAAAAAGTCTCAGTGAATAAAGTTTTAAAATTTTTGCCTCAGAGCTAATTATATATTCTATCTATTCAAAATTGCTTCTCTCTGTTTTAAAGTTTTAATCCTTTGGTATTTACATTAACAATATTTTTTCTAAGCTGTATAATAGCAGATCTAGGCAGCAGTGCTTCACAGTAGTGCTTCACAGTTTTCTGACCAAGGAGAACATTTTTTGACTTACAGATTTCCTATGCCCAAATAAGCAATTAGGACAGTTTTTCTTACTGCCTGTTAGATATTATTTCAGGAAGAGATTCCAGCAATGTAAGAAACTACTTCTTTCTTTTCATTCTCTCTCATCCCAAGTGAATTTCTGGCCCTTAATGTATTCTGTGCTTAGTTAACTTCCAGTCTCCTGAAAGGATTATAGAGAACTAAGTCTTTGTTGTTGAAGGGCTCTACTGTGCATTATAGGGTATTTAGTAGGGTCTCTAGCACTGAGCTGTGATCACACCACCACACTCTAGCCTGGGTGACAGGGAACCTATCTCTTTTTATATTTTTGTACTAGACTAACATATAAAAACCTGCCAAAACAGAAATGAGAAAGATTACTCAGAACCTCAGAACAACTTGTATCATTATTTTTCTTATATAAAAAAAATTTAAGGGCTTGGCGCCTGTGGCTCAAGTCGCTAAGGCACCAGCCACATACACCTAAGGTGGCGGGTTTGAATCCAGCCCAGGCCTGCCAAAAACAACGACAGCTGCAACCAAAAAAGTAGTCAGGCGCTGTGGCAGGTGCCTGTAGTCCCAGCTACTTGGGAGGCTGAGGCAGGAGACTCACTTGAGTCCAGGATTTGGAGGTTGCTGTGAGCTGTGATGACACAGCACTACCCAGGGAGACAGCTTGAGACTCTGTCTCAAAAAAAAAAAAAAATTTTTTTTTAAGAATAGGGCTGCGGGCTCAGCGCCTGTGGCTCAATCGGCTAAGGCGCCAGCCACGTACACCTAAGGTGGCAGGTTCGAATCCCCAGCCCGGGCCTGCCAAACAACAATGATGGCTGCAACCAAAAAATGGCCAGGCATTGTGGCG
The DNA here is from genome assembly GCA_963574575.1 of Galagoides demidoff. Taxonomy (NCBI): domain Eukaryota; kingdom Metazoa; phylum Chordata; class Mammalia; order Primates; family Galagidae; genus Galagoides; species Galagoides demidoff. The sequence continues at coordinate 24,616 of CAUYQV010070399.1, forward strand.
GGCACCTGTGGTCCCAGC
>CAUYQV010070401.1:0-41628 GCA_963574575.1 Galagoides demidoff
TATGATTCTCTCAATTGATGCAGAAAAAGCTTTTGATAATATCCAGCATCCCTTTGTGACCAGAACACTTAAGAAAATTGGTATAGAAGGGATATTTCTTAAACTGATAGAGGCCATCTATAGCAAATTCACAGCCAATATTCTATTGAATGGTTAGTTAAGTTTAAATCATTTCCACTCAGATTAGGAACGAGGCAAGGTTGCCCATTGTCTGTCTCCATTGCTCTTAAACATTGTAATGGAAGTTTTAGCCATTGCAATCAGGGAAGAAAAAGTGATCAAGGGTATCCATATAGGGTCAGAAGAAATTAACCTTTCACTTTTCATAGATGATATGATTGTATATCTGGAAGATACCAGGGATTCTACTACTAAACTCTTAGAAATTATGAATGAATACAGCAGCGTCTCAGGTTACAAAATCAACACTCATAAATCGGTAGTCTTTATATATACCAACAGTAGTCAAGCTGAAAAAACAGTTAAGGACTCTATTCCATTCACAGTAGTGCCAAAAAGATGAACTATTTGGGAGTTTACCTAACAAAGCATGTGAAAGATCTCTATAAAGAGAACTATGAAACTCTAAGGAAAGAAATAGCTGAAGATGTTAACAAATGGAAAAACATACCATGCTTATGGCTGGGAAGAATCAACATTGTTGAAATGTCCACACTACCCAAAGCAATATATAATTTTAATGCAATCTCCATTAAAGCTCCACTGTCATAATTTAAAGATCTAGAAAAAATAATACTTCATTTTATATGGAATCAGACATTACTTAGGAACAAAAACAAAGTAGGAGGAATTAACGTTACTAAACCTCAGACTATACTATAAATTGATAGTGATCAAAATAGCATGGTACTGGCACAAAAACAGAGAGGTAGATGTATGGAACAGAATACAGAACCAAAGGATTAATCTAGCTACCAACCATTACCTGATCTTTGACAAGCCAGTTAAAAACATTGAGTGGGGAAAAGATTCCCTATTTAACAAATGGTGCTGAGCTAACTGGATGGTGTCCTGTAGAAGACTGAAACTAGAACCGAACCTTTCACCATTAACTAAGGTAGACTCTCACTGGATTAAAGAGTTAAACCTAAGGCATGAAACTATGAAAATACTAGAAGAAAGTGTAGGGAAAACACTTGCAGAAATCAGCTTGGGTGAAAACTTTATAAGAGGACCCCTTGGGGAACTGAAGCAACATCAAAAATACACTTTTGGGACCTGATCAAACTAAAAATCTTCTGCACAGCCAAGAACATATTAAATAAAGTGGGTAGAGACCCCTCAGAATGGGAGAAGATATTTGCAGGTTACCTCTCTGACAAAGGTTTAATAACCAGAATCCATAGAGAACACAAACGTATTAGCAAGAAGAGAATGAGTCATCTTATCTCAGGGTGGGCAAGGAAATTGCAGAGAAATTTCTCTAAAGAAGATAGGCACATGGCCTACAGATATAAGAAAAATTGCTCACCATCCTTAATCATTAAAAAATGCAAATCAAAACTACTTTGAGTATCACCTAACTCCAGTAAGATTAGCCCATATCACAAAATCCCAAAACCAGAGATGTTGGCGTGGATGTGGAGAACAGGGAACACTTCTACACTGCTGGTGGGAATGCAAAGTAATACATTCCTTTTGGAAAGACGTCTGGAGAACACTTAGAGAACTAAAAATAGACCTGCCATTTGATCCTTCAATTCTTTTATTAGGTATATTCCCAGACGACCAAAAATCACATTACAACAAAGATATTTGTATCAGAATGTTTACTGCAGCCCAATTCATAATTGCCAGGTCATGGAAGAAGCCCAAGTGCCCCTCGATCCACGAATGGATCAACAAACCATGGTATATGTACACCATGGAATAGTATGCAGCCCTAAAGAAAGATGGAGACTTTACCTCCTTCTTGTTTATGTAAATGGAATTAGAACATGTTCTTCTTAGCTAAGTATCTCAAGAATGAAAGAAAAATTATCCAATGTACACACCTCTATTATGAAACTAATTTATAGCTTTCATATGAAAGCTATAACCTAATTATAGCCTAAGAATATGGGGAGGGGGAAGGGGGAGAGCATGGGAGGAGGTGGATGGGTGGAGGGAGGGTGACTAAAGGGATCATTTCTGTGGATTATCTTTCAAGGGTACAAATGAATCTTTCTTAAAGTAGAATATAAATGTACCACAATAACTAAGAAAATGACATGAAGGCTATGTTAATGAATTTCATGAAGATATTTCAAATTATATATGAAAACATCACACTGTACCCCATGATTGCATTAATGTACACAGCTATCATTTAATTAAAAAGAAAAGAGATATCCCCTAACTCCTGTAAGATTAGCCCATATTACAAAATCCCAAAACCAGAGATGTTGGCGTGGATGTGGAGAAAGGGGAACACTTCTACACTGCTGGTGGGAATGCAAAGTAATTCATTCCTTTTGGAAAGACATCTGGAGAACACTTAGAGAACTAAAAATAGACCTGCCATTTGATCCTTTAATTCTTTTATTAGGTATATATCCAGAAGTCCAAAAATCACATTACAACAAAGATATTTGTATCAGAATGTTTATTGCAGCCCAATTCATAATTGCCAGGTCATGGAAGAAGCCCAAGTGCTCATCGAACCATGAATGGATCAATAAATTGTGGTCTATTTACACCATGGAATATTATGGAGCCCTAAAGAAAAAATGGAGACCTTACCTCCTTCATGTTTACATGGATGGAACTGGAAAATGTTCTTCTTAGTAATGTATTTCAAGAATAGGAAGAAAAAGTATCCAATGTACACAGCCCTATTTTGAAACTAATTCATAGTTTTCATAGGAATGTTATAACCAAATTATAGCTTTAGAATGTGGGGAGGGGGTTTACAGAGGGGAGGGGAGGGGGTGGATGAGTGGATGGGCAGTGATTAGTGTGGTTACCTCTATGGTTTATCTTATAAGGGTACAAGTGAATCCTTCTAAAAACAGAGATGAATGTTTTAACTGAATTAATTAATAAAATGACAAGAAGGCTACATTAACCAGTTTGATGAGACTATTTTAAATTGTATATGAAAATACCACACTGTACCCCATGATTGCATTAATGTACACAGTTATGATTTAATAAAAAAAAACAAAAAAAGGATTTGAGAGATTGATTTGTCATGACATATTAAAACAGTTTAATAAGTGCTATGAGGAAAAACTAAGATGTATAGTACCTGAATGTTACAAATACTAAGGGATAGGAATTTTTTTGAGATGATGAAAAAGATGTAAGGAAGAATAATGGGATAGATACTTTTACCTGGCAATGTACTCTAGCAACTGTCTTCCTGTCTTCGTTTCCCAGGCTTATTGTACCAAAGTATAACAAACAAGGTAGCTTAAAACAACATAAATTTATTATCTTACAGTTTTGGAGTCTAGAAATTCAAAATCAAGGAGTTGCCAGGGTCATGCTCTCTAGAGTAAAGGTCTATGGGACCATGCCATTTTCTTAGCTTCTGGTATTATCAGCAATTCTTGGGATTCCTTAGCATGCAGGTACATAATTCTACAATCGTTGCTTCTCATATCACATACTTTTTCCCTGCATGTATTTTCAATCATCTTCTTAGGACCACCCTGTTTGTGTGGATTAAAAGCCTGTCCTACTTCAGTGTGACTGTATCTTAGCAATTATATCAATGAGAATTTTGTTTCCAAATAAGATCACATTCTAAGCCACTAGGGGTTAGACCCTCAAAATGGAGGAGAGAGAACATAATTCAACCTGTAAGTATTGAATAAAAGATGAAGAAAATTGATACTGAATACCTTCTAAGGGGTAGGTGAACCCATCCCATGAAATACTTACACAAAATCTTGTGAGAATATATAAATGAGAAAATTTCTGCTTTTCCTAATTAAGCCAAAGTCAGCCTCTTTAGAAAGTGGAAGAACTGACTTGACCCTTTGGCACTTTCTCATGCTTCCTCTGGTAGAGGGCTTTTCTTGAATCCATGGTATAGTATTTAATACATATGTCCCCAATTGGATTTCTTATTCATTTGATACAAGTTACTAAAAACAATAATTTTTATTTTGATTAGTCATGTAAAAACATATCTGAGAAGTACTAATCCAGAACCCTATTTTTTAGTGTTTTACTTAGAAATAGATTATAGGTCATTGTGAAAAGTTTGGTGAGGTTCAAGAAGCTCATCACGTGTGGGTGGTCATCATAATCAGAGGCCCATAACCAGCTTATGAACCATTGTATTCTCTTTTATTCTGCTGCAAAGAGGTGAATGACAAGTCTCTTGTAGATGCTGCTATCTCAGACTACATTATTTCATTGATTTATTCATAAATACATATCCTACATCTTTAGTTTCATCTAATACAAAGTAGCACTGGTGAAAAAAAAAAAAACTCAGAAATGGTACCAGTTCTTTGGAATGCATATTTCAGTTGAAGACTCAAAAGAGTAAAAAATAATCAGATAATAATGATTCAGTGATACTGGCATATAAGAATACACACTACTGTAGAAAGACTGACTCTAAGGAAGCAGCATTTTACTGTCAACAGAATAATGACAAGGAGTCATCCATGAAGGAAAAATGCTTTCTCAGGAAGAGAAAAACATTTGCAAAAGGTAGGAACTGTATATGTGGCAAAGGAGATGAAAAATGAGTCAAAGATGGCCCTAGTGTGTGTCTTTAGATTGTTCAGCATTTGTCAGTGGAAAGGATAAGACTCAATGAGACCAAAGTTAACAAAAAGGGAAATTATTTAGATGGTGATGTACATGTCCTAGGGTGAGAACCAAACCTGGACCAGAACCAGGTGGTTGTGTAGAGAGAAGCAAGCTGTCATACAAGAAAACTGGAATAGAATTAATGTAGAATATAAGAGGAACCTTTATTACTATGGTTAATCAGTAGGTGGACCTGAGTTACAGAAAGCAGCCAATGCCAGACTAATGTTACTTATGTTTTCAGACCCCTTCTCTTTACATTTATGAGCCCAAAATCATAATAAATTAACATAGAGGATATGGAAAAGTGGAATAAGAAATCTAAAAGAACATTTTTGTGAAACATTCCCAAGGAAAATTGGGACATGTCATGGTGTACAGCGGAGGTCAAATTTTCTACATTTCTTCTCCCAGATGATAATTACATGTCATAATAAATAGTGTAATGTGGAAGTGCCAAGCCAGATGACCTAATAGATATTTTCAATTTGTGATTTCTTTGCTGCAAAATTGAAGTGTTAATCAAACTAAAAGCCTGTTAGGCTGGTTAAAGGTTGACTCTGCACTGAATGGCCACAAGTAATAGAATTGCCTTTCACTCGTATTTATGAGTGCCCTGCACAGGTTCCTCAAACAGGGTCTAAGGCAACGTCAGCTCAGCCAACCCATTTTCCATTCCCCTTATTGTGGTTGTGATGGGTCTTTACAGGGACATTGCATTGATGTGTAGTCCAGTGACAATCTACATAAGAGGACAGTTGAAGGTGAAAGTTTTTGATCAAAATAAAACCTTTAAGAAACAGAAATAAAATAGCTATTACTTCCCTGGTATCCAAAGCTATCAGATCTGGCATACTCATGGATCACTTTTAGGTCATTTTAAAGTGTAAAAAAATCTCAAGTTTAACTGAACAGAATTACTGTGAACTGTCATAGCTAGGTATATATTTGTTCCATACTGTAACATGGTATACTACCACCCTCTATGGAAAAATGAGATGTGTTTTTTATTTTAGTATTACTGAACAATGTTTCCAGTGTTTTGGAAAGTATGTAATAAATATGTCAGCTTATTACACCATCTAAAATGTATCAGGCAGTTTGTCCTGTTCAACAATTTGGGAATGATGTGTTAAATAAATTAATTTTCTAAGTCCAGTGTTAAATATGCAATAAGAAAATAGAAAGTTCAATTAAAGACAAAAGGAAATTTGTTCATAAAATATCACATCTTAGTTATATATAATTAGAGATTACTAGTAAAGGTAAACAGCTATCTGAGTAAGAATGTTCTTTAAAATATCCTATATTATTTATAGAGCATTTTTACATCATATTATAGCAAAAGTCCCAAGCACTTTATATAAAGGATCTCATTAAAATCTCATTTTACAGATGAAGAAACTGAGGTTCAGAGGTTAATAACTATTAGTAGCATTACTATTAGTAGCAACAGATTTTGTTATTATTAAAATATTACTGCTATAGATAGTCTCAAAAGATGGCGGCTATTAGTACCTTCCTTCTCTCTGTTTACACTTGCTTCTCATACTAAATGAGAATTCCCCTTCCTTTGCAAATGGACTGGGATTATAACTTGCTTATCCAATGGAGTGCAGCAAACATGATCCTTTGGGAATTCTAAAGCTACATCTCTAAAATACATGTACGGTTATGTATGGTCTGGGTCAAACTTGTAATGTTCTGTCCTGGAACCCTGATGGCAAGCAATGAGAAGTCCAAACCTCATAGAGAGGGCAGGCGTGGGCACTCTGGTTGACAGCATGAACTGACCTTTAAGCTTCCTGACATCATTAACTACCCTAAGTGGAAAGAAAGAAATCTTTTTAATGTATAAAGTTTCTGGTTGGTTCCATTCAGAGCTTCAATTACAAGAGAACCTAAAAAAGAGCTCCTCCTAAAAAAGAGTGCATGGATTCTTCAGAACTCTTAGAAATGAAAACAAATTGTTGTATTAAGCCATTAAGTTTTGAGGTTATAAGTTGCAGATATTGAAATAAGAAGTAAAATTTATTGTAGCACAGGACTAAAATATTTACATGAATTATATAATTTAATTTTAATAACAGTGCTATGATTAGATACAGCTCTCTTCATTAAATAGATGGAAAAAAAGAGGATAACAAAAGTCACATGGATAGTGAATCTAGGCAATGGTGTTGGCTGCTGTAAAATACCGTTTTACTTATAAAGCAGAGATTCCCACCTCTCCCACCTCTAATTATTACCCATTTGTCTGCATCTTAGAAGCACAGCTTTTCTCCACTCACAAGGTAACTCTCTAATTTCTCTTCTTTTTTACTCAGTGGTCTGTGCTTAGCAGATGGTGAGGTTTTACAGTGTGATGGAAGGCACAGAGGTAACCACAGAGCCTATATTGCTGAAGATCTAGTAGGAAGCAGCCTTGTTTTGCTGAAATTAAGAATGTCAATATGAGACAGAAACAAACAAAAATGTCTAACTGCAGACCTAGAACTCTTAAGCACTGGTACATGAGAGCATGAAACCTCCAAGTAGTCAGTAACCTGGAGGTGGATCCTCATCAACCTTCTAAAATGAGACTTTTATCTTGCCCTTAATGTGACAGGAAGCTGCATTTAAATGTCAGGAAACAGAATACCATCCCTTCCTGTATTTTTAAGAGTACTATCCCCTCCTCCGTGAAGATATTCTCCTCTTCAATATAAATAAACTCATTTGACTATCTCCTGCCATGCTGAAGCTCATGCCACATAAATCACATCCTCATTTGGACAAAGAAGATCAGTTTCTTGGTGCCAGAAGGAACTTTATGTTTTTGAATTTCTTGTAATCTTCCAGGATAAGCTTAGATAAACTTTTACTTCCTACCAGTATAGTTTTTCATCAAGAATTCCATATGGCCCCATCAGACTATCCTATAAAACAGATATCTAAGCACATCTTCCGCCAAGAGGCTTAGCAAGAATCTTTCCTCAAACTCTGTTATACCATTTGCCAGGAGGAAAATATGTAACAAACAACAACAATAACAAAATACAACAACAAAAGTAATTTGGTAGAAAACACAAAAAAAGAAGAGGCAAATTTCTTTTTTACCTTTGCCTGGGAGAATACACACATCATTTTATATATGTATGTCTTTCTATTCCCTGCATTAGGTTAGTGGCATAATAGCTTATTGCTTTGTGCTCATGGTCTTGAATACCAGTGATTAGCTTTCCAGTCAGCATTAATCCTTCTGTCTCTTGTGCATATATTAGTAAAGCTCTGAATAGTTACCCCATATCTGATCCCCTACAAATGCCTATCAGATTTTTTAGAAAAGAAAATTATTTTAAGCCAAATTCAGGAATATATATCAATTCCCTGTGTGTAAGAGAGTCTGCTTCTGTACAGTTTTTCCACTTTTGTGCTAAGAGCACAGCAAAAGCACTTTTCCCTTAGGGAAATATAAATTATGCCTATTCATAAGTAAGTAGAAGGGTCCTGGGAAATAGAGAGGTCTCCACAACCCTAAGACTTCTCATAGTTTCCCTTGCAGATAATATACCTAATATTTTTTAAATTATGTTTTGAGATGTCTAATGTAATTTTCCCAAAAATTGAATTCACAAATTGTGGATATACGATTTATAGTTTCTTGAATAAATGAAGTTCTCACAATGATGGCTTATGAAGAGTTGCCTTCTGATATTTTTTCTTCTTTTTTTAATTAATGAGTGAAATGTTCACAGCCAGTAATTTCAGCTTAGTACTAATTCTTCCATAATAAAGATCCTGACCCCCCAAAATGTGTTTAATGTATATTTTATGCCCCCTTTTTTTTTGCCAGTAAAATCTTTAAATATACATAATCTTTTCAAACTCTTATAATTAAATGGAGAGGAAAATCATTAGTGTGACTTTGTAATAAAGGTCAAGAAGTGAATAAGGAAAAAAATGAAATATTTAACTGGTTGTATGATAAGTCATCGGTCTCTCTATATCAAACCGAAATTCAAGTTGAAAAGTGATCTGACGGTGATCTTGTATCTGAGATCCCACGTTTTTTCCTGCTGCATATGTTTCCAATGTGGTTATCCCTAATCTTAGCACTCTCGTTCCCTAAAGCAGTCTGTAAGAATTTGCATGTCCAAAATATGCTTCTGCCAGGAAGATGGCTCCTGGTTTTCATAAGATTTTACAAAGATGTTTTTTTTCAAATAAAGGCTCAAAATCCTTGCATGGGGATATACATTAGGCCTGCTTTTGTTAAATGCTATTTAGAATAATGAAGTATGTGATCTGTTGTGTCAGATTTCATGTATTAATATCCCACTTGAGTATTCCTAAAACATGATCTTTGGAAAGATACTTCTTTGTTTCTTGACCTCTCACTCCTTATCCAAGTAGAGGCCACTGATAGTACCTACCTTTTAGTACCTACTTTTTGTTGTTATTTTGAAGAATAAATGTATTTAAAGTAGGCAAAGCTTTTCGATCTTTGGTACATAGTATCAGTTGTATGTTAGCTCTTGGTAATAAGCATTTTATATTTATCTAGTATATCCTTTGGGAACTTCAAGTATTGATTTTTATACTACTGCTATTCTTTCCCCCTGTTTCTAGGAGATAGTGCAGATTCAGCTCTCACTTTTAAGAATATGGAGAAAGCTCAAATAACTAAAACAACAATGTTAAGAGATATATTTGGGAGGCTATTTGACAGTGAAAGAAATTAGAAATGTCTCGTGGCCTCAGATATCAATATATCAAACAAACTCATTTGGATTTTCAATTTTTTGCAAATAATTGTGTGGCCTAAACTAGTAATTCATCTGAATATATTTCCATTTGCTTATCAATAACAATGTATCAACGAAGTCATTGTAGTAACTACACAAAGTCACAGTTATTTGGTAAGTTATCAATAAGTATTTGTCAACTCAACAAGTAATTTTGAGCTTCTGTTGTGCATCAAACCCTGATGGATGCCGTCAATATGACCTTGAGGAAGTCCCTCATGGCCACTCCACTGAGACTATTTTTCTCTTGAATCCCTATCTTTATTAATATTGAATTGCAACTGTAACAAATTATTACAAGCCTAGTGGCTTAAGACAAGACTAACTTTCAGTCTGGTAGGTATCTCCATCAGAAGTCCAGCGCTGAGTCTCACCAAGCTAAAGTCAAGTTGTTGGTAAGGCTACATTCTTTCTGGAGGCTCTAGGGTAGAATCTGTTTCCTTTCCTTTTCTACCTTCTATGGACTATCACATTTCTTGGACCCCTTTTCTCTATTGCCAAGCCATCAGCTTTGCATTCCACAGACCAATGTTTTCTTATGTCTCCCTCTCATTAGAGCCATTGTGAGTGATTGTGTTTGACTCACTCAAATGATATAAGATGATCTCTTTGTCAAGGTCCGTTTCAATTCCCCTTGGCCATGTAAGGTAATAAATCATGTGCTTCAAAAATAAAGTATGTGCATTTTGGGGAGGGGCATTTTCTGCCTCCCCCAACATAACATTGCTCAAGTTTAAAAGTTTCTGAAAGTTCATTTTGTTCTGAATTTAGGAGGCCAAAATTGTAGGACTGCTTAGTCGCTGATATGTAAAGCACCTTTGCTTATAGAGATATCAGCTCTGTCAGGACAAGGTGTATTTTCTGTTCCAGTTTCTCTTTAACCCCCACTGTGAAAAAATTATCTCTACTGTTGATGTGTTTAATTACCCAAGTTAAAGGGCATTAGGCAATGACACTCTATAATGCTTGCCATAAGGAAGGCCATCCTTTATCATTAGCAAACTACTTAGTGGTGGAGCTCACAATTGTACACCTTACCTAGCAGATAATAGTAGCCCACTTACCAGTTTTTCTAATGAGATGAATCATGAGGTAGAGATGGGGTTGGGGGGTAGGAGCTGGGTTAATGTTCCAAGGGGACTAATTAGAATCAGGTGAGAGCTGAAGCAAGCAACCAAGGTGATTGTAGTCAGAACCCACATGAAAAGCTCTAATTAACAGGAGTGATGGATTTTGCTTTAAGACCTCTGGAAAATACATGATGCTCAATTTAACTTTCTTGACCTGGTGACCAGGTAGTGCCAAGTTTCAGTGTATTATTTTTTAAGTGGAGGTAGAAAAATGTTCTTTTTGGGGTAGTACATTAACCATAAGGCTGTGTAAAAACCAAGAACTTTATAAAAAATATGCCTAGTATATGGTGGCACCTGTTGCTCAGTGGGTAGGGCACCAGCCACATACACCTAGGCTGTAGGGTTTGAACCTGGCCTGGGACAGCTAAAACAACAATGACAACTGCAAGAAAAAAACATAGCAGGGCGTTGTGGCGGGCACCTGCAGTCCCAACTACTTAGGGGGACTGAGGCAAGAGAATTGCTTAAGCCCAGGAGTTGGAGGTTGCTGGGCAGCACCTGTGGCACAAAGGAGTAGGTCACTGGCCCCATATACCAGAGGTGGCGGGTTCAAACCCAAGCCCCAGCCAAAAATTGCAAAAAACAAAAAAAAGAGTTGGAAGTTGCTGTGAGCTGTGGACACCACAGCACTATACCCAGGTGACAGCTTGAGACTCTGTCTCAAACAAAGAAACAAACAAAAACCCCTGCTGAGTATAGAAGCATGAAGTAGAATACCGATTGCCACTTATAGGGGGTTGGGCGGAGGGGGGGATGGATAGGTGTCGGTCAATAAATTCTGGGGGTCTAATGTACAGTATGATGTCAATAATTAATAATATTGTATTGTTTACTGGAAATTTGGTAACAGAGCAGATTTTAAGTATCCTCAGCCCCCAAATACGCACATATACACACAGTAGCTATAGATTGGTGATGGCCATGTTAATTAATTTGACTGTGGCAATCATTAGACAATGTATAGACGCATAGCAAGTGACCATGTGCACCTTGAACATATACAGTTGTTATTTACCACTTAGATGTCTTTTTAAAAAATAGGAGCAGAGTGTATTTTATAAAGAAAAGATTCAGAGAAAACCTGATATTTTATATTTGCTACAATGTATATACATATGAGATGTATAATAATAAGGACAGTTAAGTCATAAAAAAGATGTACTTTGTAGAGTGAGAAGACATTGACAAGACAGTAGTTCCACTCAAGGTATTATTAATAATTTCACTGGAATAGAAAGCAGCCAGGGAAGGTAACTAAGATGGTGTTAAGGCAGGAGGCCTCCGGGAGCCACAGGAACAGAGGACCTGCTTTGTCCATTCTAACATCCGTATCTCTCGATACATAATCCAATTCAGGAATAGTTTAGCTGAGGTGCCATCCTGAAAACACATAAGCTTTAAATTTATCACTTCAGCAAAGTTATTATTCCTTCAAAAAAAAAAAAAGGTATACAAGGTATTTTAGCTGCAGGGTGCATAACTAGAGAAAGTGTTTCCTGCAGCGTTTCTCTGCCTTTCTACTAAATTAACTGCACGAGAACCGACCATGTTACCATATGACATTTAGTTTTTCTAATCTGTTTAATGCCATGGTTTGCACATGATGTATTCTGATGTGCTTTTATGTTTCAGATACTAAAAAAGCACATTAGAAGTGCAGTAGGGATTCTTTTACAGACAATATAACTTGTTACAAATTGTGTTTTCAGAAAAATTATACTGACGAAATCCAATCTTATGTTATCATTTTTTCCCTCAAAATTACATTTTACCTCCTGCATGTCTTCTGTCTCTGGTATGTGAGCGTTTTCACTTTTAGATCCTCCTGATTCATTCTCCTTTCCTCTGTGCCCTGTGGTAAATGAATTCAAATCTATTTTTAAGGTAAAAATCAACAGAACTTGGAGATGCAGTCAGCATTTATGCAGTGCTACAACTTTCACCAGTATTAAGAGGGAACTCTTGAACACATTTTAACTTGAGCATAGATTTCAACTTTGTTATCTCCTTTTGTTTCTAGTAAAAGTGGACTCTGACCTTTAGCTCTGTGTGTTCAGCTTATGTTTACAAAGTGTCAAATTTGTACCCAAATAGTTCATATTCATTCTCCTGTACTTTCAACATGCTTATTTATGAAATTTTTATAAAATAAAATTAAGCCTCTCTGAAAAGTTTTGTTATCTAAGTATCTCTGACTTTGTGTGTGTGTGTGTGTTCTCTTTTTATGTGCATGTACATGTTTTATATCTTACAGTATATACATTTACATATGTGTAAACCTCATAGCAAAATGTAGAGTACTATACTTGTTTTACTCACTGTTTCTGCCCTCTCCAGGAAATCGTATCTAGATTAAGAATCTCATATTTTAAGAGGTACATTTATTTTTAGATATTAATGATAGATTTTTCCCTTAATTGTGAATTTTTTAAATTCTAGAAGTTAAATTTGTAGGATTCCCTTGTGTCCTTTTCTTTTTTCCTCAATGTTTTCAACACATTGTTGAATTTTCTCAACAATGTTTCCACACATTGTTCCCATTCTCTTCTCCTACTTCTAAGAGACAAGTTATGTAAGCTATCCCTTTTAACAATTTGTAGAATATTCAAATAAATGTATAAATTATTGCTTGGCAGTTTAAAATTCATGGATAGGAGCACATGAATCTCTCTCTCTCTCTCTCTTTTTAAAATAAGAGTCTGTACATCACTGAAGTGGAAATACTGTGATCAGTTAGAAATCAAAGTTCTTTCAGCTGGAATGGCATCAGGCTATTATTGAATTAGACCCTCCCCATCTCAACCTTAGGAAGCTATAAGGTTGTATACACACCTATGTCTGGGAAGCTCACACTCCTGCCAGTAGCTTTATAAAACTAGGTGAGTTCATTTTTTAAAATGATGAATAGATCACTGAAGTTGGCCATACCCAACGGACTCTGGTAACTTAAAAGAGCTTCACATCAATTCCACATCAGCTCCTACCGGGAGAATAGGATGGGGCACATTGGGTGGGTCAGGAGCTCAGTCTCCCTTGAAGAGTAACAGAAATCAGGATGAACCTCCAACTTCTGCTGAAGTATTAAAGTGTCTAAATTATGTCTATGAATTAGAGAGTATGATCAAGGTTAAAGTTGTGGTGCCATTCCTGACACATCATAAAGGTCATAGCTTACACTCCTATAACAAAAGACAAGTTAACAAGAGAAAACTATAATAAAGTTATGTAACCAAAGACTACGTGACACAATCAGAAATAAAGAGCCAGTGACACAGGGAAAATTGCCTATTTTTATGCTTAGGTTTGATGAGAAATAAACAGTGGTATAGAAATTTAACTGGAAAAAAAGGGTATGATGTAATAATTGTAGATTGAGGGGGTGAAATTCGGCAAGGCCTGGCTATTCAGGCTCTTTTGGCCTCTCTGTGTAGTGTCCCTTCCTTTAGGGCATGGGCAGGACATCTCTGGAATTAGGGTCTTAAAGGGAGAAGGGAGAGCTTTTAGCTTTGCTTTAGAGGAGAGTAGTTCTAGTTTCTATGATGTGTGTTGAGGAAGAGGAATTCTGCTTTCTCCAAATCCTTTCCGGGGAGAATATTGGGTGGGAGACAGGAGGGCAGTTGAAGGTCAGAGAGACCCTGCTTCTGAGGCTGCTTCCAGTGCCTTTCCATTGGCTTCAGTTCATAGTACCAAGCTGGTCAAAGTGCCCACCTTGAGCTGTCAGGTTCTTGGCCCCAACAGTATACACTTTTGAAATATAAACAGTAGTACACAAATGAAATGCAATAATTATCGAAGCTCAATGAAAACTTTAAAAAAATTAAGTGATATAAAAGAAGCTCAACAACAGAGCAAAATTCAAGATTATTTCTTACAAATCATAATTATTCCACATTTTAAATCTGTGAAAATCTTGGGAAGAAATGTTGTATGTCTGCAGATTCCAAACCACCACTACCCTGTTTTTCATAGCACTTGGGATAAGTGGGTAGATGTGGAACTACCAGGTAAACAGCAGCAAAGCTTGAACCTAGGAAGTCCCTAGGCTTTCTGGGTTGAGATTCTTGCCATGATATAGGACTGATGAGGATGAGCTTTCTTACTATTAACATGTGAAGGCCATGTCACTGAACAGAGGTAGTACTGAAACTTCCTATGGAAGTGGATTTGAGGAAGAATCACCTTCTGGGCTTGCTTGTAGAGTAAAATAGTTGACACAAGGATCAACTTGTTTTGTTGTCAACAAGAAGTAGAAATACTAGAACCAGTAGTCCATGAGTTCCATCATACAAGGGGATTTTCCTTGCTCACATTCCAGCATCAAGTAACTGGTACTAGTTCCCTTACAGAGAAACTTTAGCAATAGCTTAGGGATAGTGATTAGAATGATAGGCATTTCAAAGAAAAAATAAAAAGCCCAGAATCTTAACAAGACCAAAAGAGCTTTGTATATAAGTATTGACCTAAAGGAAAAAGCTGAGGCCAAATTAATATAGAGTTTATTTGGGCCAATGTGGGGACAGCTACCTGGGTACAGTTCTAAGTTGTCCTGGGAGTGCTCTGTCTGCCCAAGAGATGGTTTAAGATAAAAGGGGGACAAGGAGTGCACTGCTACAAAGTTGTTTGACAGGAATTCTCATTGGCTTACAGAAATAACCTTGGTTGGTGATTGGCTATACATTGCTCAACTGTAGGGTATGAGTTATGCTGTCCAGCATTTAGTCTTAGGTTAATTTTATGGCTGCTTGTCATCAGTCAAAGACCCACATAGCAAGTGTCTTCAAGTGCGGATTACTTAGCTGCATGACTACTGTCACATTTCAATACTTCTCTGGACCTGATCATTTAATGGGGCTCACATTTCTAGTTAAAAAAGTTTCTTCGCTTTCTCACACTCTTGTATGCATTCTGGAGAAGGGAATACATCCATGCAAAACTCAGCTTCTAAAAAGTGAAATTTCTGTGCTAGGTGTTAGAGATGATGTCCATGCTTAAAACCATCCCCATGCAAGAGTTGGATAGGTGACAAATTAATTTCAAATGTGATATTCAGCTAGCCAGGTGGCAGGAATGCTTTAATTTCATCACCAATGCCTGTCACCTCATTAAGACTAACATGCAATAAATAAGTGGAATATAATTTTTAATTCAACATCAGCATACCAGTCCAAGGGCTGTAAATGCCAGAGGATTTGTATCACTTGTACTTAAGCTTTAGACACTAGGCGAATACTGAAGCTTCAGACTAAAAACATTTCTTCTTCTGTATTGCAAGTACAAATCTGTAATGCTTATTTTCTTTGTGATATTTCTTTGAATTGCAAGAAAAGTGCAGCTTGGTGTTCTGGTTCTGTCGTTTTCCAGGTGTTGGGGTCAGTGAGGAGGGTCCCCTGCTTGGATAAATTATTTCCCCAAGTTAAAAACATTTTAAAGGAAAATGCCTCATTTGGAACTTGTCATTTGGGGACAAAGCACTAATTACATGAGAGGTTTCTTTGAAAGTGAATGTAAATGCATTAAAAAGTTCTTTAGGGAAGGTATTGCAATTGTTAAGGTAATTAGAAGCTACAAGGAATTAAACTTCCTGCTAGCATAAACATTTTAGCAACCTTCTATGAGAGATTAGGCACAGGGTTTCATAACATGAATTTCAGAGAGGAATTGTTATCTCCTAACAGCACCCCAAAGTACAGCGATTCAGAATAATCAGAATAAGTGAAAAAAGTTTCCTCTTGAGTCAGTATATTTCTCTGACATGTATTAACTATGTCACTTGAGAAAGCCAGTCCCTCTGAAATATTGCTTCCCTATAGCTTGAATGGAGATGATTATAAGTGATCATGCACACTTAATCGGATTATTAGGAATGTTAAATGAAAGAAAAGTTCTTTTTTTCCTCAGAGGCATTGTGATATAATATGTAATTGCATAGGCTCTAGTCTGAGACCACCTGTGTGTGAATCTGTTTCTTCCCCAGTAACTAGGTGTGTGACTTGGGCAAACTTAGAATCTTCTCTATTCTTTAGTTTTCCCTTCTATAAAGTGGGTATGATATAGGCACCTTCCTCATAGGGACATTATGAAGATAACACTAAAAGAGATAGATATTAAAACAGTTCCATATTAATGTCTTTAAAGTATGGACAGGAAAAAAGGGACTCCGTAAGTGTCAGTAGAGTTTAGCTTATTTTACTATTTCATGCATTGTTTGTTTTCAACAAATTTGCTCACATTTGCTCACATTTTGAAACCTCTAACTCTAAACCAATATTATTCCCTACTCACTGTCAGATATACAGCTTGGCTACTTTACTTCCAGACTTGCCAAAGGCATTTTAATTTATAATTTCAACTGGTGTATTTGTCACATATTTTCTCATTTAAGGAGAGGTGATTTTTGCCTCTGGCTTCCCAACAGGCATTTTTTCTAGCCTGTGTAGAGTTCTTTTGAAATGGCTAGTGTTAAAAACATTGGTAAGCAGAGAAGACAGCCAGGAGCTCTGTTTTGACAGTGGAGCTTTCTGCCCACCTTGTCCATGAAGACAAAAATCTTTGCAAGTACACAATTCATTGAATAGAAAATGATCATTTGTGTCTGAACAGGTTTAACAGAGAATAAAGAAATGGCAATTTTTGTTTATTTTTTTTCTCCGACTATTTCAATCAGATTGGCTCTGGGAAGCTTTAAAGTACCTTAAAGTACACGAAAGGCAACTGGCATTTTATATTTCAGTTTATTTCATTGACTGACTAATAATTATGAAAATAAAATCAAATTTCAAGACCTAAATTTACTATGTTAAGGGGGAAAGTTAACCTCTGGAAACCCAGTCATGTAACATGGGTGTGCTTCTTCTCTGATGCGTGACCACTGCTTCTGGACCCATGATGTTGGAATAGAGACCCTTGTTATTTTTACGTCTTTAAAATAGAGTGCTAAGCAACCTTCTTAGAGTGTAATCAATGGCAAAGCTTGTATCTATATGTTAGCCTCATATAGAAAACGTGTAGTTTGGTTAAGGGCCCATGTGTTTCCTTATATAAACTATCCTCACCTTTCCTCAATCTGGGAAAGCTGATTGCCATTTTTGTTGTCTGTGTTTCCTGGTTGGCTACCTTTGTACTCTGTGTTGAACATACTTTTCAAAACTGAATCCTGAGTCTTTTGATTACTTTAGATTGACATCATAGAGTATTTTATTTAGATATATTATTTGATGGATAGGAAGGAATCAGTGTAGCATGTTTCAAAACACTAACTTAGCAAAGCAGAGATTTGGTAATGCCAAGGTCGTCTGTATGACGTTAAAGCTAATGATTCCTTTATCGTTGCAACTTCTGAAATTCTGATTGGAATGTGCAACTTAAGACAATGACTTTTTCTTAACATACTGAATGTGCTACCTTGGGGTAATATGTCATCATCACTCTCAATTTCATCTTTTGTAAGATGGGGGAAGTAATAATCCTTACCTCAGAGAACTAAGGTGAGGTCCTGAATGGTGACAGGAAGCGGGCAGGAATTAATTTGTCTTCATTAATAAAGGAAACTAAGAAATACTGAATTCCGCGATATTATCCAAGGCATACACAAAAAATGGAGTCACATATTTGAAATTTTAAATTAGAATTGCTGATGTCTACCCCTGAGTCATTATCATTTCATCTTTCTGCTCTCCTTCCTAGACTTGGAGTCAAGATTATATACTTAAGAAGGAAAGGAGGGAGAGAAGGAGAAAGAGAGGAAGGGAGGAAGGGAGAGGGGAATGAAGGAAGAAATAGATGGACTAAGGAATAAAATATTACAAATATATGTGTTTAATCTTGATAATTTTCAGGCTCACATGATTTAGGTGTTTAACAAATTTGTAATGAATGAAAGCACTAATGGAACCTCAATTACTGAAGACCAATCCATGTCATTATGAATTAGAGTTGTGTTTTTTTTTCCTTAAAAACGGGCACCCAAGGGGCCAATGCATATAGCTTTCAGAAAGATCTTCTAGGCTTCTAGTAATCCCAGCACTTGGGAGGCCGAGGTGGGTGGATTGCCTGAGCTCATGGGCTTGAGACCAGCCTGAGCAAGAGCAAGACCTCATCTCTAAAAATAGCCAGGCATTGTGATGGGTGCCTATAGTCCCAGCTACTCAGGGGGTTGAGGAAAGAGACTCGCTTGAACGCAAAACTTTGAGGTTGCTGTGAATGATGATGCCATAGCACTCTACGGTGAGCAACAAAGTGAGACTCTGTCTCAAAAAAGACAAAAAAAAAAGATCTTCCAGCATCTTCATTTGTCATTGTTTCCATTCTCTAGGAATTTTAAACAAACATAGCAGCTGGTAAAAACTGCTTTCATTTTTGTTTTAATCAACCCGTTTCTCTTACTGCTATATATTTCCTGCTCACCTTTCCTTTCACTCCAAGAGCCATGTCTCAACTATGACTGGGAGAGAAGTCCATGGCATTTGAAATTACCTGGAGGGAACGTGCAGAGTGTTCTGTGAAGCATAACTATTTTATTGGTTTGTTTTTCTAACCAGAATGCCATTTTTATAATGAATATTCCACTTCACCGTGTTTCTCTTTTAAGAATAAGGATGGTTAACAATTTGTTCACACTAACCTTTTAGGCCAATAATAGAGATGGGACTGTGAGACAGTGTCCCCTACCCTCCCGCACAAACTAATACATTTTGCATCAGCCACATTATATTGTTCTCTCTTCCTGTGCTCTGTTTTTCATTTTCCCTCAATTTATACTAATCCCTCTTGACAGCCTGCAGAAAGCTCAGTTTACAGACCTTCATTAAATTCACAGTGTAAAGTCTTTGAACCCACCAATATGGAACAGTGTGTTAGATGAGGAAGAGACAAAGGGAGAGAAGAAAGAGAAAGGAATGAAGGACCAAAAGAAGGAAGAAGTTACTTACATAATATTCTGGGATTAAAGCCTTTACTTTGAAATGCAGAACAAGTCAATAGAGGCAGGTTTTAAATCTCCATTCTGCCACTTACTTACTATGTGACCTTGAGTAAGTTTTGCATTACCCTAGATATAAGCTTCTGCATCTGTAGGAAAAAAAATACCAGAATAAGAAGGTTCTATAATATAAACCTCTTACCATAATGGTGGCCGTGGGTTTGGTAATCAATAAATTATTGTTATTTTTATCATTGCCATTAATAATAGACAAGTGTAAAAATACCTTTTGTAGTGCTTGGCATTCTCTCTGTATGCTGTGCTTTATCTTTTAGCACAGAAATACTCCTTAGCTCACATGAAAACTTAAAAAAAAAAGATGAAGAAACAAGGCTAAATCATTCAGTAAGAGAATCAGGGGAAACCTAAGTGCTTGCACATGTGCACTTTTAAAATATTCAATAATTACTCCAGCTTTACTAGGTGCTTCAGTTTTACATCTGGGGATAAAATGTTGTGCACCTAAGTCTCTAACTGAATACTTAACACGCACATGGTGCAAATTTCAGCCAATGAACATAAAATGAATAAACCAATAATGACTTAATAATGCTTGTGTTATTTTTTATGATTATATTAGTACCACATAAGTGTCAAAGCACTGTAGAAGAGAGTGATGATCATTCTTACCATCTGTCTTTTTGAAATTCCTTATCTGCATTCAGAATTAAAGGGAATGGAAGAACGGGAGGAACGTGAGTGTGTGTGTGTGAGAATGGATGTATATGAATTGTCTCAAATAATATTGGTGTTTAGAGGCAGTGAATAAATTATTTAAATAAAAAAAGTAAGTCACAGTTCCTGCCTTAGGAATTTACAATGAAGAAGAGAAAAGATTCATGAAAAAAGTTGATTTTTAAGATATGTGTTTACAAAAACAAATTATTTAGTAGTTCAAATAGATACTACTAAACATTTTTTGGACCATGATTTCTGATGGTAACTATAATAGTAATGATAATATTTACATATAACATTCAGTGGTTTGTTAGTATGTGCTGGATACACATAAATATTTTATCTTTTTTTGAACTCTGTCAGATGTGGGTAAAGATGCACATAGTTTCAGTATGCAGCTTGGTGATATTTTCCAAATTGGACATATCCTTGTAATCAGTATGCAGAGCAAGAGTCAGGTAATTAATTTATCCCATAAATTTCCCATTCTTGACTAGTATGAATAGTATTACTATTAATATTTTATCATATGTTTTATGGTAAAAAATATACATATACACATTTATTTATTTATTTTTGAGACAGAGTTTCACTATGTCACCCTAGATAAAGTACCATGGCATCATAGCTTACAGAAACCTCAAACTCTTAGGCTTAAGCAAGCCTCTTGCTTCAGCCTCCTGAGTAGCTAGGACTACAGGTGTGCACCACTATGCCAGGCTAGTTTTTCTACCTTTTTTTTAGTAGAGATGGGGTCTCATTCTTGTGCTCAATCAGTCCACCCTCCGCAGCCTCCCAGAGTGCTAGGATTACAGGTATGAGTCACTGTGCCCAGCCACTATATTTTTTGGATATGTACTTCCATTCATAAAAATATTCTCCTAGGATAGCGCCTGTGGCTCAGTGGGTAGGGCACCGGCCCCATATACCGAGGTTGGCAGGTTCAAACCCAGCCACAGCCAAACTGCAACAAAAAAATAGCCAAGTGTGGCTAAGCCCAGGAGTTGGAGGTTGCTTGAGCTGTGTGACACCACGGCACTCTTCCAAGGGTGATAAAGTGAGAGTCTGTCTCTACAAAATAAACAAACAAAAAATTCTCCTATATTTTTCTGTAAAAACTTTATCATTTCATCTTTCATATATAGGTATGTAAACCATTGTTTATTGACTTGAGTATGGCAAGATGTAAGGGTAGTGTATGTTTTTTCTTATACGGATATCTAATTGATTCAGCACTATTTATTGAAAATATTAAATAAATTTTCCTTATACATTTTAAAATTAAAAAATTTTAAATGACATGTACTCTTTTCTCTATCACTCCTCTCACTCCACATAACACTTTGAGATGGATCTTTTGCTATATGTATCAGTAGTTTCCTTCCCTCCTTCCCTTCCTTCCTCCCTGCCTTCCTCTCTCCCTTCCTTCCTTCCTCCCTCCCTTCCTTTCTTCCTTTTTTCTCTGGGAGAACATATCGCATGTTGTTTATTCAACTTGAACATTATTTGTGTTGTCTAGAGATTTTAGTTGTTGAGTATATCGTTTCTGGATGCCCTTGTGGGAACATACATTTTATGTCTCATTAGTGTACGTGTTATATTGTGAGTGTGTTCTTAAATGTTTTTAGAAACTGCTTAAATAGTTTTCAAAAGGTGTGGTACCATTTATATTTCTACCAGCATTTATAAGAGCTCTTTCCCATATTCTTACCAACACTTGGTAACTGGCTGCCATTAGTCCTTTTTACTTTAGCTCATTTAATAGGTATGTAGGGTTTTAATTTGTATTTTCTTAATGCCTAATGACCTTGAACATTGTTTTATGTCCTGGACATCATTTATATTTACTTGTGCATTATCTATTTAAATCATTTGCCTATGTTGAAAATTGGAATTTTGATCTATTCTGGATATAATTCCTTTGTCAGAAATATTCTGTAAATAGTTCTCTCATTTTAGGGCTTGATTTTAATTATTTTAATGATGTTTTTGAGAAAAAATGTTGAAGAAAATACATTAAAAACATTTGTATTTTTGAGTAACTCTAAATCATGCTTTTAAAACTGTATAATGTCTAAAAAAATTTTCTCTTCTGCATTCCTGAAATTTTTTTCCAGTGTTTTGTTATGAATTATTAATAATTTTAACTTTCATATTAGGCCCACTATCCATTCTTAGTTTATGTGTATGGTGTGAGGTAAAGAATAAGATAATTATTTTTTATTCTATATGAATGTTCAATTCTTTCACCAGAGTTTATCAAAAAACTTTATCTTATAAGTTAATTTGAAACTCTGTTAAAAACCAGCTATATACACGCACATTCTCTCTTTTTTGTGATTCAAAGACCTTAATTGGCTTTTGAAGCAACTTCCTCATTCCATAAAGTACAATGAGTGCTCTCATGAGCTGAACAGAGGAGAATGGCTTTGTAGATACCAACGGGTCAAAGAAAGCAGAAACAGAAAATAAAAAGTAGATTGGTTTTTTTCTTTTTTGAAATTTAGGTTAAACAACTAGGTTACAATGTTTAGTCAGAGTTCTTCTATTAGTTGTGTCCCACACACCAAGAAGTATGCCATATACCCTTACATTGTGCCCATTAAATGGGAGCACACCAAATCCTCCACTTTCCCCCCCTCATCTCCCTTGTTTCCCCTCTCCCCAACATGAATTGAAATGAATTTTTCTCTTACATGGGTGTGTATTAAATCTCATATTGGTTTCATATTAGTAGTGAGTACATTGGATACTTGCTTTTCCATTCTTATGATACTTTACTAAGAAGAATGTGTTTCATATCCATCCAGGTTAATACAAAAGATGTAAAGTCGCCATTTTTTTTTTTTTTTGGCTGGATAGTATTCCTATATATCTAACAGCTTGTTAATCCAAATGCCATTGGGCATTTAGGATGTTTCCACATCTTGGCAACTGTAAATTGAACTATGGTAAACAATCTAGTGCAAATGTTCTTATGATAAAATTATTTTTTTCTTCTGGGTAGATGCCTACTAATGGGATTGCAGGCTAAAAAAGCAAATCAAGGACAGAATTCCCTTCACAGTAGCTTCAAAGGAAATGAAATACTTAGGAATATGCCTAACAAAAGAGGTGAAGGATCGCTACAAAGAGAATTATGAAACGCTAAAAAAAGAAATAGCGGAAGATATTAAAATAGAAGAATATACCATGCTCCTGGCTAGGAAGGATCAACACTGTTTAAATGTCCAAGAAAATGCCAAGTAAGATTTTTGAAAGTAGACTCTTTGTCTTATTTCCAATATTACTAAAATATTCTCTATTAAACTGTTAATTGATATTATAAGTGATATTTTGTGAACGTGTTTTTTATCCTATAGAAGTTTCTTCCAAACCTTATTTGCAGAGAGTGTTTATTTTCAATGTGATTTCAATGTCTTGTTTTTAATATTTTAAGTGTTAATATGTATCAAATGCTTTTCCTTACCTATTGTTATGATTGTCTGGTTTCTCTTCTGTTAAGATGGTGAATTATTTTGATTCATTTTCACCAGTCAATTCTTGGTGAAAGGTTATACCATGTTGGCTTTTCTGGGACAAATCTTATTTGATCGTGATATGCTATCTTTCTATATTGTTATATTTAGTTTGCTGGTCTTTGCTTAACGATATTTATACGTATGGTTTTGAGAAATATTGGCCTATAATTTTCTTTTATGAAAATGTTTTTGTTGAGTTTTGAATATTAGTGTTATGCTATCTTCACAAAATTAAATGGAAACTCTTTCACTATTTGTAGAATGCTTATGTTGAAGATAGAAATTATTTATTCCTTGAATTTTTGATGAAATTAACCAGTGAAAACATCTGTCTGGAATATTCTTGGAAACAGTTTTTTAATAGTATACTCGATGTATTTAGTACACTAAGACATAGTCAAATTTTCTGTTTCATCTGGTAGAAATTTTACATTTATTTTTTTAAAAAGGATTTTGTCCCTTTTATCTAAGTTTTTGAACTCAGAAGAAATATCTTCAAAATATTATTTTCTTATTTTAATCTTTGAGGAAACTGTAAGCATTTTACCTTTCTTGATAGAGCTAGAAGTATTCAAATTTAATCTTTTTAAAGTATTAACATATGGTTCAGGAGTCAATGGGAGACTTGGGTAAAGTTTATACATAGATTATCTTTCACTCGGTTAGGGTTTACACAGAGAAAATGGCTTGGAACAACTAATATTGTTAAAATGTCACTACTACCCAAGAAAATCTACAGATTCAATGCAGTCCCTATCAAAATATCAATGATATTTATTACAGAAATAGAATAATCTTAAAATGTATTTGTAACCACAAAAGACTCCTAATAAAAGCAATCTTCAGCAAAAGGAACAAAGCTCAAGGAATTATACAACCTGGCCTCAAAGTATACTACAAAACTATAGTGACCAAACAGCATGATACTGACAAAAAAAAAAAAAAAAAAAAAAAACCAGACACAGAGCAATGGAACTGACATCTTACAAAGAACTCAAATAAGTCTATAACAAAAAATCCAAATAACCCAATAAAAAAATGGGCAAAGGACTTGAATAGACATTTCTCACAAGAAGACATACAGATGACCAACAGAGATGTATGCAAAAATGTTCAACATTATTAACCATCAAGGAAATGAAAATAAAAATCACAATTTGATATTACCTCAGCTCAGTTAGGATGACCAGTATCAAAAAGACAAAAGATAAGAAGTGCTGACACAGATGTCAAGAAGCGATAACCCTTATATGCTGCTGGTAGAAATGTAAATTAGTACAGCCATTAGAGAAAACAGAATGGAAATTCTTCAAAAAATTTAAAATAGAACTACCATGTAATCTAGTAATTCCACTACAGCTGTATATTCAAAGGAATTGAAATCAGTATGTCCAAAAATCTGCAGTCCTATATTTATTGCAGCACAGTCACAAAACCAAAGCATGGAATTAGCCCAAATGTCCATTAATTGATGAATGGATAAAGAAAATGTGATATATATACACTATGGTTTAAAAAGAGTAAAATTTATAAAGAATGAAATTCTGTTATTTGAGGTGGCATGGATGTACGTGAAGGACATTATGTTAAGTGAAATAAGCCAGGTATAGAAAGATAAATATCACATAATCTCACTCATCTGTGGAAATCTGAAAAGTTGATCACACGTAAATAGAGAGTAGAATGGTAGTAACTAGAGGCTGCAGTAGTTAGTGGGACAGGAAGAGAAGGGGAGAAATTGGGGGAAAGGGTACATAATTAGATTTAGAATGGAAGATTACATTTCAAGAGATCTGTTGTCCACCAAGGTAAGTAAAATTAGTGATGATATGTTGTAGTCTTGAAAAATATAAACAGAGGTGAATACTCTTTCCACAAAAATGATAACTATGTGAGTTAATGCATTTGTGGATTAGTTTATCCTTTCAACAATATCTATGGACTTCAAAACACCATGTCGTACATGACAAAAGCACACAACATTATATGTCAAGTTTTCAAAACTGCATTCAAAAATTATCTATTTGGCGTCTACTCTGTGTCATGTGCTTTCATAAGTTCTTGTATTATAAGGAAGGAAATAGTCAAAGTCATTATCTTTGCAGAGTTCACTGATTAACTAGTAGGTCAGACTTTTAAAAAAATAAGTAAACTATTAAAAAAAAATACAAATGGAATTGCAAAATAAGTTGCATTCCCTGAAGGAATTATACAGTGTCCTGAGATTACATGTAAAGGTGGGTAATGTGATTGAGAAAGAGTGGTCATAGAAACGTATTTTGCATCTCCAAGATACTCAACTCCACCAAGAAATTCAATGATGGCTTCTTACACTCTTTATTTGACTGCGTTTCCTATTTAGGGTTCATATCTATCAACCTCTATGATATATGCATGACTGCACTCATACTGTTTAGTGGTACCAGAAATGTTCAGATTTGCAGAATTCTGCTTTCTGTCATCCTCTTCAGGAAAAAGTAATGCTGACAGACGGAGGGTATCCAGGGTCATGTGGGAGCCTAAGAGACTTAAAAAACTTTATGTGCTAAATACAAAAAGCAGGTCCACTCAGTTTATCAAAATGTGGAATAGCAATAATGCGAGCATTTAATGGAAAAGTGGTGTTGAAATTACAGATACATCGGTATATATACCTTTTCCTTCCTTCTTTTTTAATAGGCCATACTATGAATGTGTATACTCAGAGAACATCTTGGTCATTGTCATCATGATTAATGTCAATCTATCTGATGTATCCAAAATACTTTTATAACATATAACAAATATTTGGAAATAGGTGATTGGTGATAACTTTTTATTGTAGAATTCGTCTAGATAAATTTTGTTAAAAAGAATTTGGATCTTAACGTTGTTGCTTTGTGGCAGGTGTGTGAGTAATTCATAAACGAATTATATATTTGTGATGAAGAAAACCAAGCTTATTTCTATTGTAAATATTCATTATTCTCTCATGGTTGTAGAAACTTAAATCTCAATCTATTTGGGGACTTTTTTCTTTTTGGCCAAAATGTTGGATGTCTTCTGGAGAGCTATGCATAGCTTAGTCTAAGAGAGGGAAGACAGATGGCTCTTATTCGCCGGTTTGTGCACATACATTCTCATTCAGATATGCCAGACTCTACTTCACCTTTCAGTTCTGAATGTTTCCCACGTGGAGGCACTAGAATACTGTATTGCTTGTGGTATTTCCATCTGGGTTATTTTGATCCAATTTGCTGAGCGTGGCCACGCAAGCTTTCCTTTTCTGAGGACTCACTGTCACCTCAGGAAAGAGGCCTTTTTTGCATTCCATTTGCAGGACTTACTGATGACTGTGCTCTGGCATTTTGCTCCATAAAAGAAAAACATATAATTGTTTTTCACAGTCCCGGAAAGGGGGTAAGAGGAGATTTACTCATTATCTATTTGTCTATTCATTTATTTTCTTCCACATCATTTTGTCTGTGCCACAGTGTTCATAGTGGTCCTAAGAACTGTGGTTTTCAAAGTACAAAATCTAGAAATTTATTTTCTTTTTATTCTGTCTCTCTTACTTTAAGGGAGATAGAAAAAAAATTTAAAAAATATTTTTTAAATTTACACTCTTATTTCTGACAAACAGGCAGTATTAGTAAC
This sequence comes from Galagoides demidoff, assembly GCA_963574575.1. NCBI lineage: Eukaryota > Metazoa > Chordata > Mammalia > Primates > Galagidae > Galagoides > Galagoides demidoff. The sequence continues at coordinate 27,506 of CAUYQV010070401.1, forward strand.
ATGTTATGCCTCATCTTCAAAGAGAAAGGGAGGAAAGATACAGATTTTGTGAGATTTCCCACTTTCATGTAGCTTCTCAGTAGTTATTATATCATTTTACTACTTTATTCCCTTTTTATATTTTAATGTAAGATAGTAGGGTAAACACAATGAAATGTGTGAAGGAGGACACAAAGAGAAAAGAAAAATTCTTATACTAGCAGACAAGAAAAAAGACATAGGTTACATTGTCCGAATTATATATTGGACCAGATACAGGGACATTTGGATGCAATTCTTAAGAGAGTAAAATTATAATTATTTGTTTTTCCACTACATTTTAAGCATGTATGTTTTCCTTGTAACTGTTGGAAGAAAATCATGGAGGTAATCCAGTACAAAGTTGCTACACAGATGAAACACAATAAATGAAAAACATCGAACAGGATGTTAATTATGTGAACATATGAGATGCAACATTTCTAGTTCAGTTCATCCATGTTCTGGACCATCCTTGTCATTAACTAAGGCATGTGACCTTAGATAACTCATTTTGTCTCCCTTGTCTTTATATTTTGTACAGATAAAATGATGGCTTGGTAAATGGTGTTTTGTAAAACTTTACCAGCTCTACATTTCATGTAAACCTCCAAGGTCCTTGCCAGTAACTTGGTCAGTTCTACAATTTTATGACATATTCCCATTGACATTTTCTCAATGTCACTGTTTGCTTTTACGTTTACAGAAGTGACAGACACCATAAAGTTAACTTCACATGTAGCACATTAAAACACATTGTATGTGGGAGAACTGAAAGAATATTTTTTGATGCAGTATTTGGACACTGAGATTTTTTAATTTGATCTCTGGTATCAGTTCCTCCTTTTGGCTTTCCAGCACCTAGGAAACAGTAAACCAGAAGAAATACCTGACCTATAAGTTTTAGGTTATAGGATTAATAAGAGAATATAATAGAGAGAGGGAACAAATTTTCCCTCCTTTGTTCAAGACAGACTTCTTTCTGTCACCCAGTTCAATTCTTGTTTTGTTTTTTTTTTTCATACACAAGAGTGGTACGTTTATTACAAATGATGAACACATTGTCACACATCATTCTTACCCAAAGTCCATAATTTACATTAGGGTTCACTCTTGGTGTAGTATATTTTATTGGTTTTGACAAATGTATAATGGCACGTGTTGACCATTACGATGTCACACGCAGTGTTTTCACTTTCCCCCCAAACCTCTGTGCTGTACCTATTCATTCCTCTCTCTTCCCAACTAACCACTGATCTTTTTATCATCTCCATAGTTTTGCCTTTTCCAGAACATCATATAATCAGAACGATATAGTATGCAGCTTTTTTAGATTGGCTTAGTAATAGTCACTTAGTAATAGTCATGTAAAGTACCTCCACATCCTTTCATGGGTTGATGGTTCCCTTCTTAACTGTTCAGTTCTTTTATGAACCTCCTCTTCTTTTTGTATCCTCTGGTCAAAGCTTTTAGCCACAATTATTTATGAGTGAAATGACTGCATCTCAAAAGTAGGGGGGAATCAGACTTCTCATTCATTCCTTAAGGTACTTCCTTCTTTTCTTTTTTTTTTAAGACACAGTCTCACTCTGTCACCCTGGGTAGAATGCTGTGATGCCATAACTCACAACAACCTCAAACTCTTGGGCTCCATTGATTCTCTTGCCTCAGCCTCCCAAGTAGCTGGGACTATGGGATCCCACCCCAATGTCTATTTTTTAGAGATGAGTGTCTTGCTATTGCTAAGGTTGGTCTCAAACTTCTGAGCTCGAGCTATCTACCTGCCTTGGCTTCCCAGAGTGCTGGGATTGCAGCAACTGTGCACCACCCTTTCTTCTGTTTTTTCATCCCTTTGGAAAGTGGTCATCTTGGGTCTTGAACCAACAAAGCACACTGTCCAATTCTCTTTTCCAGAGTCTAAATGACCCAAGTGTTTTTAAACTCAGGTTTATTCTAAAGTGAGTATTTCTTTCTTCCTTTGCTCCTCTTGTTTCTTATTCTCCTCCATCTAGACCTAAATGTATTATCCTGAATTATTTAAGCTGAAGAGAGAAAAGAGTTCTAATTATAGGGCTTTGATTTAACTCAGCATTTCTATGCAGCCTGTTTAATTGGGATATCAGCCACTTAGACATCTATGAATAAAGTAGAACTTTTATTTTCATTATTTATTTTATTTTATTGTTTGTTACACATCCTGCTTTTTATGAAAAAGATAACTAAATTTCCTAATAGATTCAGGTGTTCTAATTCTTGCGGGTATAACATCATGGTAGCAGAAACAACTCATGAGACATGAGATAACATGGTCAAGTAGATAAAGTATTTCTAAAGTCACACAGATCTAGTTTCAGTTCTTTTTTCTGATGTTGTTTTTGTGTACACATGGACACCCACCCACACACAAATACAGATATGTTATATTTTTATGACCCATTAAGAGATAATCATTATTTACTCTTAGGTGGTATAGAGGTGAAATAAGCTGCAAAACCTTGACTTTATTGAGTTTACATTTATTGGGAGATAAATATCTATTTGAAAGTAAGTTCCTTGCTAGTAATGAATTCTGTGAAGGAAATAAATAGTTTATTATCTGAGTTAATTTAAACAAGTTATGTCACTTCATTGAGTCTCAGTTTCCTCATTTGTTAAAAAATACAACAACTGGGAATGGCATTTGGATTACCTTTTATAAGATAATGCTGGGATAAACCAGTCCATAAACATAAAAAGTTATTTGATAACTACAATATGATGTTCTGTTGTGAAGGGAAAAAGATACTTTATTCTGTCTTTCACTCACATAAACATTGCAATTGTCCAGGAATGTCAGATTGCTTGTTTTTAACCATCTGTTCCATTTCCCTCAATATGGGCTTCTCTTTGTCTCCTGTCTGAATAGGTAGCTTGTAAAAACTCCCAGCACATGTTCACACAGATTTTTAATAATTTTAAGCAATTCATTTGGAAAACCTTTATGTTATAAGCCTAGACCTTGGCATGTCTGGGACGATAGAAAGGAATAGCTGAAAATAGGCACAGGATGGACATATTGGTGAGAGAGAAACCCCGGACTTAGGCCATTGGAACATGTTTGAACAAGTGGAAGACTCTGGCAGATGCTTAATTATGGAACTTTCACATTCAGTAGGCTTTGTGCTTTTTGATCCTCTATCAAGTAAGGTGTTTGGGAATCTCAATGTTGATGATAACGTAAATTGTGCTTGCATTTCCTAATTATAAAATCTTCTAAAAGATCTTGCATATTGAAAATTCAGAATTATTCTAAAACAAATTTTCTCACAGATTTCCACAAACATGATCATGTTTGATCTTAAGCATCTAAATGAAGCTCCCTAAGTTTTCTAATAATATAATAATGTCAAGTCACTACATATGTACCTGGAAACACCTTTTAAGAAATTTCTTTTGCAGATTATGGGAATGTATGAAAATATGGAATCCTACTGAAGTCTTTTTTTATTGTTTTATTAATAACAGCTGTAAATATTAAATGCTGCTGTATATTAATAACAGCAATTAAACTGAGTGCTCTATGGGTATAATTTGTAAGCCATAAGACTGATCTTCCAGGTAACTTGTATTATTTAACATTAAGAAATACTGAGCTAAACAACATATGAATTCATTTTTCTCTTACATAACTGAAAGCACAGAGGTAGACTATCTAAATCTGATGTGAAAATTATTCATTTCCACTGGGAACAGTCTTTAACTTTGCTGTCCTGAAGATTTGACCCTTATCTTTATGCTGAAATGTGGTTCCTCAAGCATCAAATTTAACTTTATAAAATGAAGAAGGAAAAAAAAAATAAAATGAAGAAGGAAGAAAAGGGAAGGACAAAAGAGATCTTTCTATTGAGATCCCTTTAAATATTCCTATTTCTTTCAAAAAGAATTAGTATATCCTGCATTAACTTTTTATCACCATGAATATAAAATGTATTTCCATATATCTAGAAATTCAATCATGCCACTTCTTCATATGTTCCAAGATTACCTAATTTCTCATATTCCCTGTTGATGGATTTTTTTCTTCTAAGACAGTGGTTCTCAACCATCCTAATGCCATGCTGTATTTTCATTGTTACAAAGGGGTCACAATCCACAAGTTGAGAACCACTGCTAAGATGTCCTCAAATATTCATTCCAGTAAGTATGCACCAATTCCCTATGTTTAATGGGTTAGTTACATCTTCAATCTTCAGTTTCTGTAAAAACATTTGCAAGTACATGCTATTAAATGTTTTATAATTACTAGGTAAACATTCTTTTTCGTCTTTTTCTCTTTAACTATAGTAAAGTTCCTTAAAGTCCAAATCATGCCTTATTCATTATTATTATAATATCTCTGCCTCAGTCTGTAACCTCCATTGATGATTATTTTTTATTGCCATCAAATACTAAACAAGCTTATAATACATGTAAGCAAATATGGTTTGCCAGAAAGTAATGTATGATTCCAAGAACATAAAATAATACTCCTAATAAGTCAATATTCATAATTCTAATTATCAATTATTTAAGTTATTTCCACCATCTGATTTATTTGTAAGGTGTCAATATTTGACTGCAGTCAGTGTAATTCCTAGGCATACACGGGAGTTATGTCTTACCTGTCTTTGCTTTAGAACATTACATATTGCATATTATCCCTTTTATCTAAGAGTTCTTATAGATTCTAAGAAAATAAAGTTTATGATTTTATTTTTCTTGGTTAATTCTCTGGCATTAGGACTGATAATTTTGATTTCCAATTTTTTTGCTTTTTTTTTCAAAATGATTTTATTTCACATTAGCCACATTTCTTGTTATTTATTCTTGGTACCAGCAACTGCTAAGAGCAGTTAAAGATGTGTCTTTTTCTTTATTGTGTTGATTTTCATCATCAGCGTTAGACTTCAAAATCTGGCCCTTGATTTTTCTTCTTGCAGGATTTTAGCAATGCCTAATTCTGACATATTGTTTTGACTGATGTCACATGTACTTTCTGTCCTTTATATCATCTTAGATTTAAAAATTGACTTAGATTTAGCCATGATTTAAGGTAAGAGATAGCTACCACATCTAAGAGTAGTACAAAGGAAGATTAATAAGTGATTCTTAATGACTTAATTTATACTTTATATATTGGTGATTGTAGATGAGGATTATTAATATTATTTCCTTTGCATGAGGGTCTGTTGATGTAAATTTAGGATGCTTTCAAAGAGACAACAGTGAAGAGAATAATATATTCTCAAATATTTGTTAAGCATTTAGTTTCATTTCTTTAAGATCATTCCCCTTAGATACAGGAATAGTCATGTTTTGGAGGAATTTGCCCTGTCTTTTTCATAGCTAGATTTTAACAATTCAAAGATATATATGACATAATGTCAATAAACAAAAATGTACAGTGTTCATCCCTTGCTAAATACATATGAGAATCAATAACCATGAAACAGTACAACATCTAATAGCATCTCGATAATATCCCCAAGGCACCTTTGCTAAAACTATTACACTTCTTAAAAAAGTTGCTGTGTGTACATTATGTTACTATAGTCAGCAAGACTCTGGTCTCCTTGTAGTATTTAAGCTCTAAAAGAGTCCCAGTAGTTAATGTAAACAAGAAAACCCAAGCAAAGGAAGCTGCATGTAATTTTTTATTGTAATAGATCCTAGGAGAAGATATCTACTGAGATCTGTCAAACAAGTATCTATTTACCACCAATGCTATATGCAGCTTTTGCTTGCTCTTCAGTTTAGAAACTGTGTTCTAACCTTTGTCTTCTCTTGAATATTTGAATAACTAATTCTCTTCTGCCAGATTACTTTATGTTGCTCAATTACAAAAAGAATTACATAAAAAACCCCACAGTTTCCCTCTTTAATATCCTTTCTATTTTCAAATTAAGTCTATGAGTGTGGTTACCCATTTTTGTTTCTTTATTTCCTCTCTCAGAAGTTGTTTTATCACTAATTAATCAATCTCACAGACTGAGATTGATTTCCTGTTCTGTTATAAAATTTTGGGATTTGCTCCCATATGGTAGGTAGAAAGCAAATAGATTTCTCCTGCTTGACTCTCAATATAACACAAAACACTTCTGTTACCAGATGTATGGATTTTTCTCTTACTAAACAATTCTCTGACACACTTTGAGTGTCCTACCATGCAATTCAATTCAGACACTAACTACCTAGAGAGGACATAAGATCTCAAAACTTAAGGGCTTGGGCCCATAAGATTGCTTCCTATTTCAAATGCCAACTGAAAGTTGTTGGTCCCAGTATTGCCCACAACTTCTATCCAACTTGGCTATGAACAGAAGGATTATTTGCTAGGGTGACTCACAGAACTCAGAGAAACAGATTACTTCCCGGACTTTTACAAAAGATATAACTCAGGAATAGCCAGGTGGAAGAGAGGAAGGAATAGGTTAAGGTTTGGGGGAATTGGTATGGAGCGTCCTTTCCCTTTATAGGAGCACAACCCTCCAGAAACCTCCCCATGCTCATCAACAAAAGGAACAGAAACGCTCCAAAACCTACTCTCATACATTTTTATGGAGGCTTTATTATGGAGGCATGATTTATTAAGTCATTGTCTGTAGTGATCAACTCTGCCTTCAACACTTTTCCCCTTCTTGGAAGTTAGGGAGCAAATCCCCATCATGAGGATATCCACAAGCTTCCAACTACCAGTCATCTCAGCATACAAAAAGACTCCACTTCTGAGATTTCAAGGGTTTTAGAAAATGGGGCCAAAGGTATTTTCTTACTATAATGTAATGTCATAGTTCCAGACTCCCAGTTGGGAGTCTTCCTCTTCTAACATCCTAATTTCTCAAATAATTCTTTCTCACCTTTTATCCTTAGATGTTATTTCAACTGTGGAATAGAATAAATGATTCTGTATTTATTATAGGATATATATGTGTATATATATATATGCTTAGAATAATGTTGGTCATGCGGTCAGATATCCATTAATAAATGTATTAATTTCTATCATTTTATGTCTAGGTAGGTATGTAGGTCTTTAGATTTGTATGTATAAATGGATTTGGGTGTGTAAGCCTAGGAATTAGCAAGAAGAAGCTAAATGGGGTGGCGCCTGTGGCTCAAAAGGGTAGGGTGCTGGTCCCATACGTCAGAGGTGGCAGGTTCAAACCCAGCCCTGGCCAAAAAAAAAAAAAAAAAAAGCAAAAAAGGGAAGAAGCTATATAATAATACATTTTTGGGAAAAATATGGCTTCCCTTGGATAGCTCTGTAGTTCCATGATTTCATTCTCCTTTTTAATAATTAACCACATTATCTTTAAGAGAGTGAAGAAAATCTTGTATTTTTTAACATTAGCTAATAAACATAAATGCAAATATGATATAAATTAACTGTAATCAAGAAATGGAAGGGATGATTCACTTTGGCCATTACTTTCTTAGGGAAAGTTACAGCAAGTTGTAAGGTAGAAGTAGGATTTGTCATATAGGTCTCTAATACATGTTTCAGAAATCTTCTGGTATTTCATCAAATTCATTTTTTGAACGCACTTCCCATTTAAGTTTTTAATGAGAAATTTTTTTCTTACCATTTATTCCTATGGCTATTGATTCATAATTGATGTTTGTTTTCAAAGGGATATTTTAGTTGAGTTTTAATACTAAAAAGGTACACTAAATAATAATAAGAAATTCTAAATACAGTTAATTATAATTCCAACTATGTATACCTGGCAATGACTGTACCATCAAATTGCATTATGTTCTACAGTGTGGCAATGGAAAAGGCTTGAAATATTAGGGTTTTTCTAATCATACCTAATGATATTTTTTCACTTTTTTAAATATCCCATGTTCTTTGCCGTGAGGGTGAGGGTGATACTAATGTATCTCTGCTACTTGCCTCCACCATTCTTATACCTGAAATGCTACCTCTCTCCCTTTTTCTTGGTTACGTCCTATGTTTTCTTCCATTTTCAGCTCAAATCTCACTTCCTGTGCGGACTTCTGTGCGCTTGCTGACTTTTTTAATCGTGTAAATCTCTTCTAAAGCACATATGCAGTTGACTTTTAAATATTTTCTTTGCATGTTTTTATTAATTTTTATTCAATAATGTATAGGCTACATGAAGTCAGTAATTGTGTCTTTTGCTATTCATTAGATCTCTAGAGTTACATTTATATAACTAAGTTACACATATATAACATTTGTATGGGTGTGGGTATGTCAGTAAATAAAATTTAAATCAATGGATGCTTTTGTAAGTTTGTTTAGGTTCAACATATTTTTTAAGGAAACCAATCTATCATTTCAATAAATGCTTTATTGTTGTTATTTTAAAAGTGATATGGAGAAGGGCGGCGCCTGTGGCTCAAAGGAGTAAGATGCTGGCCCCATGTACTGGAGATGGTGGGTTCAAACCTGGCCCCGGCCAAAAACTGCAAAAAAAAAAAAAAAAAAATGATATGGAGGAGCAAATATAATTAGGTAACAAAGACTGGTCACTAAAAAAAAAAAAAGAACATAATTTAAACACAGCTGTGGAAATGGGAGTAGTTTCTGAAACGGTGATTTAAAGAACGAACAAAGATGAAAAATGTAATAACCTGAGAGTAATATGTAGAGCCAGTTCATCCTGATTCCTAGAAGCTAATTGCTATTATTTTGTGAACGGATTATTAAACAGTGGGAGTTTGAAAGTGGCCATGTCAGAAGTAGTTACATCACAGACATTGGCACCTGCTTTGCAAAGGCAACTCCCCACCTTACTCTCCCCTAAGGATGAGTCCTGCAGCATTCACTAGCATCCCACGTTTTATCACATGAAATAAGAAGCAGCCACCTGAGCAAAGACTAGAGACCCATGGAATTGAAAGAAATCCAGAGACAGACGCAAGGTAAGAAAAAAAAAAAAAAGATGTATTATTTTCCAGAAGATACTACCACACATGGCAGATTGATATTAATTGTTCATTATTTTGTTTTTGTCACTAATGATACATCCTACTTTCTAAGAGAAAGATTCATAATAGCCTCTAATGCCATCATTATTGTTATCATCATCATCATCACTAATCATCACACTATTCTATATTTTAGGATAACTTATACCCTATTCTAGACATCATTAAACTGAAGCAAAGGGATTTGGATTTACACATTGCAAAATATGAAGCTCCTTGATATGAATAAGCTACATTTTATCTGCTAGAAATTTTTGATTTCAGAAAAAAGAAAACAGCAGTGTTACTAGGTATTTATGCCAATAAGGACTAGTTATATCTTAGCTTTTTAAAAAAGCTGTTTATTTGGAAAAGTGTTTTTGAAGACTTTATGTAAATAAAAGTGAAATAATGATATCTATCAAGAAGAACTCTGAAAACAAGTTTTCATTATCATATTTTTTCATTTACACCTCATGCCAAAAGTTTTCTAAAATTTGGATTATGGTCCTAAGATATGATATGACAATATGACAAATGTCATCATCACAAATCAAATAAGTAGAAAGTTCAATTCATTTACTGCAGAAAATTGTATAAACAAGTAATCTTAATAGCATTTTTCCTTCAAACCACTATCAGCATATCATGAGCTGAAATGAAAATGGATTACAGAATCTCCAAAATTAAAGATGGATCTTTATACTTATTTCCCAAGACAGTCCCCCACCATGCACTATCTAATCATTCCTTACCCATCTTTTATTGCTATTGATGCAAGAGAACATTATCTCAAAGCAACTGATCAATATTATCATAATCTTCTAAAATTTTATCTCTGACTATTGGCATTTGAAAACTCATCTTTAGTCACCAGGTTTCATAATTGCTTTTTTCTCTTTTCCAGTTTATCCTGCTCTTCCAAGAATTATGATGCATTCAGGAAAAGATTCCATAAATATGACAGTTGTCCCCCAAACAATGTTATTTCATTTTATTATACAAAATTAACAATGGGGGAAATATCCTAGTATTTTACACATCTGTAAGTATGCTCGAATTCATATAATTAATGTCATCAGTGATATTTGTTTTAACATAATTAAAATGTGTGCTGGCAAATATATTTATAGTCATGTAACAATTGCCAGAACATCACTATATGCCTAGAAGTTGGTGAAACAGAGTTTTAAACTTATCCCATTCACTTCATAGGTACACATTTATGTCACCTGTGACAGGGAAAGTATTATTCAAACCAGTTTACATAAAAACAAAGTATAATAACTGATATAAATATAATATTTTGTACAAAGAGAGTAATTGTCCATACCTGTATCATCTCAGAAATACATTTTCAAAGGCGATGAATTAGAATTTCTTTAATCACCATCCTCTCTATTAAATTGCTGTCCATTGAAAGTACAGAGATATAACTCTTTTATCCCATATTTTATAAACAATACCTCTGTATATAAATTACAAAGTTTGTGTGTATATACACGGAGGGAGGGAGAGCAGGAGGAGGCAGTGAAAGAGGATGAGGGAAGTCAGAGTAAAAGTCTTACAACACTATGAATGAGCACGTATCACGCACCTCTTCTACGTCTGGCAGTGTTAATCACTTTCCAGGTAGTTGCTCCTTTAATACTCTTCATAACCTTTGTAGTAAATTGAGAAATAGAATTACTGCTGCTTCCCAGAGGATCGTTTTGTCGATTATCATTCTGAAAACAAACTTGGGTAATATATTAAGGGCTAATCATAATTTTTGTAATAAGCTACCAGATGTTAGCCTGCCACTCTTCCACAGTATACTCATTCTTGAAATTTATTTTGATGGTTAAATAAAATTTCAAATTGAACCTCATATAAAATTTTTTCCACCTTGTTTGATGACAACCGGAAATAGGTCCAACTGTCACAAGTTATGTTTTGTTCACTATCCTTTGCATAAATATATATATATATTTTTTTTTGAGGTTGGATATTATTTTTTTAAATGTTAGCTGTGTACATTAATGCAATAATGGGGTACAGTGTGGTGTTTTCATATACAATTTGAAATATTTTCATCAAACTGGATGACATAGCCTTTGTGTCATTTTCTTAGTTATTGTGTTAAGATGTTTATATTCTACTTTTAGAAAGATTCACTTGTACCCTTGAAGATAAACCATAGAGGTGATCCCTCCAACCACCCTCCCTCCACCCATCCACCCCCTCCCCTCTCTTTACCCCCTGCCCATATTCTTAGGCTATAATTAGGTTATAGCTTTCATATGAAAGCTATAAATTAGTTTCAGAATAGGACTGTGTATACTGGATACTTTTTCTTCCATTTTTGTGATACTTTGCTAAGAGGAACATTTTCCAGCTCCATCCATGTAAACATAAAGTAGGTAAAGTCTCCATTTTTCTTTATGGCTACATAGTATTCCATGGTGTATATATACCAGTTTATTGATCCATTTGTGGATCAGTGAGCACTTGGGCTTCTTCCATGACCTGACTATTATGAATTGGGCTGCAATAAACATTCTGGTACAAATATTTTTGTTGTAGTGTGATTTTGGTCTTCTGTATGTATACCTAGTAGAGAAATTGTAGGATTAAGTGGCAGGTCTCTTTTTAGTTCTCTAAGTATTCTCCAAACGTCTTTCCAAAAGAAACGTGTTAGTTTGCATTCCCACCAGCAGTGTAGAAGTGTTCCCTGTTCTCCACATCCATGTCAGCATCTCTGGTTTTGGGATTTTGTGATGTGGGCTAATCTTACTGGAGTTAGGTGATATCTCAAAGTAGTTTTGATTTGCATTTCTCTGATGATTAAGGGTGATGAGCATTTTTCATATATCTGTAAGCCACTCACCTATCTTCTTTAGAGAAATTTCTCTTCAAGTCCCCCCCGCTCCCGATGGGATCACTTGTTCTCTTCTTGCTAAAACGTTTGAGTTCTCTCTGGATTCTGGTTATTAAACCTTTGTCAGAGACATAACCTGCAAATATCTTCTCCCATTCTGAGGGATGTCTGCTTGTTTTACTTACTGTGTTCTTGGCTGTGCAGAAGCTCTTTAGCTTGATCAGGTCCCAAAAGTGTATTTTTGATGTTGCTTCAATTGCCTGGGGGGCCCTCCTCATAAAATTTTCACCCAGGCCAATTTCTTCAAGTGTTTTCTCTACACTTTCTTCTAGTATTTGTATAGTTTCATGTCTTAAGTTTAAATCTTTAATCCAGTGAGAGTCTATCTTAGTTAATGGTGAAAGGTGTGGGTCCAGTTTCAGTCTTCTACAGGTTGCCAACCAGTTCACCCAGCACCATTTGTTAAATAAGGAATCTTTCTCCACTCAATGTTTTTAATTGGCTTGTCAAAGATCAGGTAACAGTAAGTAGTTGGATTCATCTGTTGGCTCTCTATTATGTTCCATACATCTACCTCTGTATTTTTGTGCCAGTACCATGCTATTTTAATCACTATGGATTTATAGTATAAGCTGAGGTCTGGTAGCATGATTCATCCTGCTTTGTTTTTATTCCTGAGTAATGTCTTGACTATTCGAGGTTTTTTCTGATTCCATATGAAATGAAGTATTATTTTTTCAAGATCTTTAAAATATGACAGTGGAGCTATTTTTAATAGGTATTGCATTACAATTATATATTGGTTTGAGTAATTTGGACATTTTAGCAATGTTGATTCTTCCCAGCCATGAGCATGGTATATTTTCCTATTTGTTAACATTTTCACCTATATCTTTTCTTAGAGTTTCATAGTTCTCTTTATAGAAATCTTTCACATCCTTTGTTAGGTAAACTCAAATATTTCATCTTCTTTGGTGCTACTATGAACGAATAGAGTCCTTGACTGTTTTTTTTTGGCTTGGGTGCTGTTGGTATATATAAAGGCTACAGATTTATGAGTGTTGATTTTGTAACCTGAGATGCTGCTGTATTCCTCGATCACTTCTAAGAGTTTAGTAGTAGAATCTTTCAGATATACAATGATATTATCTGCAAAGAGTGAAAGTTTAATCTCTTTTGACCCTATATGGATGCCCTTAATTGTCTTTTCTTCCCTAATTATGATGGCTAAAACTTCCATTACAATGTTAAAGAGCAATGGAGACATTGGGCAATCTTGCCTGGTTCCGGATCTGAGTGGAAATGATTTCAATTTAACTCCATTCAATACAGTATTGGCTGTGGGTTTGCTGTAGATGGCCTCTATCAGTTTAACAAATGTCCTTTCTATGCCAATTTTCTAAAGTGTTCTGATCATGAAGGGATGCTGAATATTACCAAATGCTTTTTCTGCATCAATTGAGAGAATCAAATGGTCTTTGTTTTTTAATTTGTTTATGTGCTGAATTAGATTTATAGATTTACGTATGTTGAACCATCTTTGAGATCCTGGGATAAAACCCACATGGTCAGGGAGTATAATTTGTTAGATGTATTGCTGGATTATGTTTGTTAGGCTTTTGTTGAATATTTACGCATCAATATTCCTTAGTGATATTGGTCTATAGTTTTCTTTTCTTGCTGAGTCTTTTCTTGGATTGGGGATCAAGCTGATGTTTGCTTCATAGAATACATTGGGTATTCCTTCTTTTCCTATATTTTGGAAAAGGCTGAGTAATATAGGTACTAGTTCCACATTAAATGCTTCAGTAGAATTCTGACATGAAGCCATCTGGACCCAGGCTTTTCTTTTTAGGGAGATTTTGTATAGTTGATGCTATTTCAGAACTTGATATAGGTCTGTTCAACATTTCCACTTCATTTTGGCTAAGTCTTGGGAGATGACGTGCTTCCAAGTATTGGTCCGTTTCCTTCAGATTATCATATTTCTGGGAATAAAGTTTCTTGTAATATTCATGAAGGATTTTTTGAATTTCTAAAGGGTCTGTTGTTATTTCATCTTCACCATTTCTGATTGATGAAATTAGAGACTTCATTCTTTTTTTCTTGGTTAGGTTTGCCAAAGGTTTATTGATTTTTTGACTTTTTCAAAAAACCAACTTTTTGATTTGTTGATCTGTTCTATAATCCTTTTGTTTTCAATCTCATTTAATTCTGCTCTAATTTTGGTTATTTCTTTTCTTCTGCTGGATTTGGGATTGGAATGTTCTTCCTTTTCCAGCTGCTTGAG